>JZLH01S0239516.1:20649-37575 GCA_001188425.1 Eucidaris tribuloides | reverse complement strand
TGTGCCACACCAAAATCGAAAATCGGGGGCTCTGGAATGGGCTTGAGCGAAAAATGGGGGTCTCTGGAACTGGAGCTAAGGCTTCAGAAAGCCTCAAAATGCTATGCTCTGGAACTGCACTGTGGTGAAGTTCCGGCGTGCAAAGCGGTGCGGCTGAGCGAAAAATCAGAAGCGAAACGGCAAATTTGGGGGTCCCTGGAACTGGAAAAATTAACATTTTTCTGCGACTTCTGAAATTGAGATGCTCTGGAACGGAAATTTGGGCTGAAAATAAGGGTCTCAACCGTGGCATATATGTATCACACAATTATACTAAGTGCCTCCCCCCCCCCCCCGGGGTGCTGCCTCTGCTTTAATAGTGGACAAGCCCATGTGGCAGGGTTCTTAATCACGTTGGTAGTCTAAATGTGTCAGGAGCTTGGAGACAGAGTCTATCAGTTGCTGACTGCTGCCGCAGATTATCCTCCTAGACATGATATCCAATGGGCCACCTGAAAATCAGAGGAACACAAGAAAGTATAGAATCCTTAAGGACAAGTCACAAAGTTTTACTTGTTTTTACGGTGAAATTAACCCCTTGGGCTTGCTGATATATGACAGCACTGTTCAATGAGAGACGACGCAATTTTCCCTTTGGCGATCATAAAGGGAATATAAATTTATGAATTGGGGGTTTTCTTGAAAACAAGTCTACACATCTTGTATTCATTTTCTTCGTACAGGTAAAACAGAGCTATTTCTAGACAATATATCCTTAGAATTTATTGTAAGCTGGAATGGAAATTTGATCATTCTCTGGGCTTCTGTGGAAGCCTGTCGTCTCATGAGTGTGCAAGGTACTAGGCTTCTGCACAAGCCCATCGTCCTGAAGGGATTAACAAAATTATACAAATTAAAACAAACAATTAAATTAAACTTTGGAAAATTTCATCAAATTCCAACAATCAATTAGAAATGATAGAATGTTAATCTTTAGTAAAATTCCATAATACATTGATGATACAATACATATGCAAAAACTGCCAATGCGTGTCACAGACAAACAAACCTTCAATGGAATTGCGAGCAATTCTTCACAAATTCAATTCTGTTTGAATGAGGAAAACAATTACCTCTTTCGTCATATTCAATAGAAGGAAATAATTATTTTGTGTGTGTATTATGGAGCCATTCAATTTCCTAGTTATCAATAAAAATTTTTTTTACATAATTTCATATGTATATGGAGAGTCATGAGCCCATAACATTACTGCGCTGCCAATTTGCAATTTGTGAACAATATCAATATGCTAGGAAATTTTGCAAAAAGTTGAAATTGAACTGTTTCATTCTTCCTTCAATTTGGTAAACATTTGAACATTCTCTTTCTTTTACTCGTCAACATCATGTACAGTCATCATTTACTCACTGGCATTTTTTCCATAAAAAAGAAATTCATCATATATGAATGGCAAAAAAATCACTGACAACTGATACATTGCCATTCATGCACATTCCTACCTAATACAACTCATGAGCGATGCAAAACCCCAGTATTTCCTTTTTGTTTTCCACCTGATTTCAAGAAGTTCTTTGATTCAACATTCTATTCAGTTCGATGCAAAACTGACTGTAATAGGATTTCAAGTAAATTGTTAATTATTTTTATCGTTATTATTGATTTGTCATCATTACAGATGACAGAGACTACAGAAGCATACTTAATTACTATCACCCGTAGGCATCCAGCCCCGTGTACTGATATGCACGGTGATATGTGACCCGGGATGTGACCACAACAGCAGACTTTCACCATTCTCTTTTCAATGAAGTGCATGAATTCTTGAACATGCTGAGGTTTTTCTATCTCAACACAGGACCTCTTGCTTTACATCCTATCCGAGGGACAAGGTACTGAGGATTAAGTAGCTTATCCAACAACATAACTGCCATGGCTTCCATTCTCACAAGGGACCTCTAAATTTGGAAGCCAAGCTCTTATCCACTAAACTACAACACCTCCCCCTCCCCTTCATATTCATATGTGGCCTGTCACCACGAAATGCACCATCAGTCAGAAAAATAGGAAATTATGTTTTTCATATAGTCTTACAGTAGAGACTCTAAGCTTTAAAATGATATATAATTTGTTTAGGATGGATGAAGCAAACCCATTTAAAACCCTGATCACAAATTTGGACTGTCATCTAAGCCATTATCAGTAAAGCGGAGAAAAACTCATTCATGCCTTTGACAACTGTTCCATAGAAAGCCAGTCACTTTCCAAAAGAGAACTGTGGATTCTACATTTACTTTTAGCTCTAACAATTATCGTCATTGAATAGTTCATAAAAATAGCTTTGTGGTGATACCAACCTTATTACAGGGGAATTTGAGGATGTTGGATATCAAGCAATTATATTTCGGGTTACATTATAGTTTCTCGAGATGTGAAGATTGATTTAGGCCAAATTTTCAAGCTTCCAAAAAAGTGTGGTCAAGTTCAATTCAAGAAAAATCAAATTTCTGAATCACTTCTGGTCCTCCAATTTGGACAGATAAAAGATGAGTGTTTGTACCTTTGGAAAAGATCAGAATCCCAGAATCAACTTTTGCAACCTAGTTTGACTATATATCGCATTTACACGAAAATTTCCATTGTGACTTATTGATCGTTTTGTAGTGACAGATCAAATATTAAGCCCTAACTTTCGTAAGAGCAAAGGCAGAAAACAATGACTCTTGATTTACCTTTAGGGTCTGCACAGACTCCACCAGCTTCCTCTAGAATGACTGATGATGCCGCCATATCCCAACAATGGATGCCATACTCGAAGTAACAGTCACTGTCACCACGGGCTATGTGACACATGTTGAGTGCTGCTGACCCAAGAGATCGGATTCTAGCAAAAGAAGTAGAAGTAGAAGTAATAATAATAAGAGAAGAAGAAGAAGTAGTAATAGTAATAAAAGTAGTAGTAGTAGTAGTAGTAGTAGTAGTAGTAGTAGTAATAATAGTAGAAGTAGTGATAGGAGTAGTGGTGGTAGTAATAGTAGTAGTGGTAGGAGCAATGGTGGTAGTAGTAGTAGTAGTTAGTAGCAGTAGTAGTAGCAGCAGTAGCAGCAGTAGAAGTAGAAGTACTAGTAATAGTAGTGTAGTAACAGCAGTAGCAGTAGTAGTAGTAGCAGTAGTGGATGAAATAACAGCAGAAGTAGTACTAACAGTAGTTGCAGTAGTAGCAGCACAGTAATTGTAGTTGTAATAGTAGTAATACTAGAAGTAGTAGTAGTAGCAGTAGTAGAAGTAGTAGTACTACTACCAGTAGTGGTAGTAGCAGTAGTAGCAGTAGAAGTAGTAGTACTACTACCAGTAGTAGTAGTAGTAGTAGTAGTAGTAGTAGTAGTAGTAGTAGTAGTAGTAGTAGTAGTAGTAGTAGTAGAAGTAGTAGTACTACTACCAGCAGTAGTAGTAGTAGTAGTAGTAGTAGTAGTAGTAGTAGCAGTAGAAGTAGTACTACTACCAGTGTAGTAGTAGTAGTAGTAGAAGTAGTACTACTACCAGTAGTAGTAGTAGTAGTAGTAGTAGTAGTAGTAGTAGTAAAGGTACAGGTTAAAGTAGGGTTTATTATCTTGTATCACTCCTTAAATGCTGTCTCACACAACTTCACACATTACCCCCTGATCATTGGACCCATGACAAGCTTGCACATTATAGTGCACCACCTCCACTCCCTGCATGGGAAGTATTCCTAGCCCAGCTGCCTGCTAGGCGCCCAGGAATTAATTCATTCACAAACGGCTTTCTTAGTCATTTCAGGTACTCATTTACACTCCTGGATGGAGAAAGGTAATGTGGTTGAAGTGTCTTACCAAAGGACACAAATGCCAGCCACTGCGGGACTTGAACCGGGATCTCTAGATTGGGAAACCAAGGCCTTACCCACTGAGCCATGACACCTCCGTAGTAGTAGTAGTAGCGGTACAGTGAAACTTGGCTATAGTGGCCACCCACGGGAAACAAACACGTGACCTTTACAAACAGGTAGCTGCTATAGACAGGTTCTTTAACACAGGATTTGTCTTCTGCGGAATCATTTTTGTGGCCACTAGACAGGTTGGCTGCTATACAGAGGTGGCCGCTAAGAAAGGTTTGACTGTAGTAGCAGTAGTAGTTTCGGTTGAAACGGTAGTTTAAAACTTACCCATGTATACCTGCCTTGAGAACATCCTCACAATTCTTGAGCTTGATTGCTATATGCTCTACCACTCGACTTGACCCAATTTCTGTGATTGCCAAGGCCTGCTTGATATCTGCATTTTCAAGAAATAAAACCACGAAAAAAAATATAATTACTTGGAAACAAGCAGAACATGACTCCTTGGAAGGGAACTCAAAGTACTGTATGTATAACGTTACGAAATTCATTGTGTACAGCACTACTTTTGGAATCATGTAGCATTATTGTATTGTTTTATTTATTTGGAGGGATATAAAAGAAATATATCAGGCCTGAGAAGCTCTGATTAAAACTATAGGATTAAGGCGACTGACATTGCACTATTTACCTCAAGCCCATTGTTTTAACCAGAGCTTCTCTAAGATGATATGTTTGTATACTATACACCAATGTATTTTACACAATGTCAATTTTTAGGCATGCGAAATAGACACCCTATCTTTAAGGTAGTCCGTTTGTATTTTGTATCAAAACTTTTTGCCTTGACCTATTTGAAGGTCTTGTAATTAACAACTGCAATCCATCATCACAGTGACAACAATGGATACCATTAAAATCATTCAAAGTATGAGGGATAAAATTGAATATTACATATTTCACATGATCATCTTAAATTGATCCTTGTATCAAAAAGAAGCACTCTCAGAAAATTCCTATTTAATTTCTAAACTCCAAATTGCTTGCATACAAAGAATGTTCAATATAGTATTCAACTGTTATCATTGCGAACGTTATGAAAAAGTATTTCACCAGAAGTTTGGCACAAAAATATTCACCAAGAATTTAGGGATAAGAAACTCCTCCCTCTTATTTTTCTTACCCCTTACCTCCCTTCAATATTCAGGGTTCCTATCATTTTCAGTGGAAACAAACTTCCTTGACGTAACATTTCACTGCTGGATATTAAAATTTCCGGAAACATAATTTTGACCTATTTTGTTGCTTGAACATCTTAGCCAGCATAGCAATGCCATCTTCTAGGGGATTCACTGTTTGGTGTGGACACAAGGCAAGAAAGTCGGACCACTACGCTAATAAAATTCCCTGATTTTCCACTGATATTGAGGAACTTTTCTCAAATTCCCTGACTTTTCCCTGACTGAAAACACGGGAAGTTACTTTCCAGGTCTTTCCTGATTTCTAGGTTGACTGGGAACTAGAGCTGTATCATTTTGGTTATTTCCAAAACCAGTTAACCTATTATGAAAATTGGTCGGTTTTGGTTATCCTAACTAGAAAACGTCAATGACGTAGCGCTCATCCGGCATCTCGCAACATCATATATCCGAAATTTCATGTGGTACAATTTTATACTGGTCAAAAGATTAAAATTTTATGTCCCGGAAGGAACATGAATATAAAAAAAATTCGAGTGAGAAAAATATTAGTTTCATGCCCTGGAAGGGACATGAAAAAAAATAAAATAATAATATAAAAAAAAATAATAATAACTACATGAATTATATATGATTGCATCCCCGGATCCCTTCCGGGGCTCCATACTGATTTTTGTTGTTGGAAAAAGCACATTTGAAGTGGAACCAAATTAATAGGTACTTGATATGAATAAGAACTTAAATAAATTTCTGTTATTTTTGGAACAAATTTGCATAAATTACCATAATTAATTAATTATGGAGCAACAGTTAAAAATTCTGGTAGAAGTTTAGTGTACCAAGCTTAGCTCTACCAGATAAAGCAAACTAAATCAAAATTGGTTGAGAAATGAATGAGAAGAAGCATTTTTTTAAATTTTATTTGTGATTTTGAATAAATTTGGCATAAATTTGCATAATTGATTAAAGTCACAATTTTGTGTAGAAGTCTTGAAGCCCCCACCTAGCCCTATCAGATCAAACAAACAGAATGAAAATCGGTCAAGAAATGTGGGAAAAGAAGCAATTTTTGTTATTTTGGGGATAAATTTGCATAAATTACCATAATTAATCAATGGAGTATAATTTCAAAAATCTGTGTACAAGTTTAATGTGCATAACTCAGCCCTACCAATAAAGCAATTAAAATCAAAATCGGTTGAGAAATGAAGGAGAAGAAGCATTTTTTGTGATTTCCAAATAAATTTGCATAAATTAAAAATATAATGAATTTCACGATTCTGTGTAGAAGTTTTAAATGCCCCCACCTAGCCCTATCATATGAAACAATCCGAATCAAAATCAGTTGAGAAATGACGAAGAAGAAGCATTTTCAAACTGTGGACGGGACGGCGGACGCCGGACGCCACGCCAATGCGCATAAGCTCTCGGGCCTTCGGGCCAGATGAGCTAAAAGCAATATTTAAACCTCTTTTTCTGATAACACATATTCTTATTCCCTTAAATAACCATGCAGACATGCTAGCATTTAAGGTAAAATACTTTTTTGGGTTCACAACCATTGCCTACTTGTCACATATTTGATAACAGTGTAATTACTTAAATTTTACATCATATCAATATCTTTTTGCAAATACTTAGACAGAAGTTTCCATGTTTCTGCAGCAAAATGACACAAAATGGTTAGCTGAAACTTATAAATTGAAAACAGTTTTCAATCTTCATGGTCGGTTATGGTCGGTTGTCGCTTGACCTTTTTGATGCAGCACTACTGGGAACCCTGACATTGCACTGACCTTGTTGTCCTGAGCATGTGATTTGTGTGTCATTGCAGTAGGCTCCCTTGCCCCTGATGGCCGTGAACATCTCATCAAGTATAGCGTTGTACACCACCCCGGCCACTAGCTTCTTCTTGATGGCCAGTCCAATGCAAACAGCCACAAAGGGGAAACTGAATTGGAAAGAGGAAAACAGAGTCTGCATTATATCATGTTAGTTAAAGCACAAGTTTAGTTTTAGCGATTTTTTTTAATTGAAACTTTTATGCCCAAAGGTCATATCACACCTAACAGATTTTGACTGTCTTTCGTTTTCTTCAAATTAATTAATGCATTTTTTTTTTTTCTTTTTTTTTTGGGGGGGGGGGGTCCCCCGAGATTTTTGACTATGTTTTACAGTATAGCATCCAAAGCGATAATAATGTGTCGAGGTTATCTGAATTATACCTCACCAGAAAGATCAGAGTCTGATCTTTCTGCTGAGGTATAATTCAGATTTTTCATTAATTAATTTTAAAAAAAAAGAAAGACATTCAGAATCTGTTATTGGTGTGATATGACGTTTGGGCATAAAGCTTTCAAATAAAAAAAAATTGCCAAAACTAAACTTGTGTGTTAGGCTACGTTCCCACTATCACGTTTCACACCACGATTGGAATTGTGGTCTGAATCATGGAGTACTCATGGTGATTCTATAATGTTTTATCAGATCTTGAGGTTATTTGTGGCAATTATGGTGATCGTAGAAAAATTTTGAGTGGTTGAAAAGTTTTCTACGATCAATACGATTAATTCTCAATCTTGATCATCGCATCATAACAAAGCAAGACAGATCACATCTAATCGTGCGAGATTCAATGCGCTTCATTCAGCCATCTACACTTGAAGAGGACATAATAATTTTGGAGACTTTGAGAAGTGCCACCCAAGGGTATCCAAACATGGAATTTCGGAGAAGTAAACAAAAATTCCACGACCAGCTAGGAATGGTCAATCATAGCGATCATACAGATTGCATGACAGTGGGAATTAAACATTAGGGAATGCTACTTGCAAGGGGATATTTCAATCCAGAAACAGTACACACCAAATTACACAAAAGGCAATAGGCTCTGAAGAACTAATTTCTTGAAAAATAAAGAAATTCATTCCAACAATACACACAGCACTTTGGGATTCTAAAAGCACTATTTATGGGTTGTCAAATTTGATTAAATTCAACCCAAAGTCCACCTGACATAACATTTTAATGCTCATTTACTGCTTAGGCTACATTCTTAGTATCTTATCCACAATTTATAACTTTACCCCAAAAAATAACCACTTATAGTAGAAGATGATCTTGAAATAAACAATCATATAATTTATTCAGATACCAAGAAGAAATCCTATGAACAATTTTGATTATAAACTAACTCACTAAGCACAGTGAATGAAACACACTCTGGTGTTCTGCACTACAACCACTGAAACTTACAGCTTCTCTAGCTAGGCAACAACAAATTTCATGTTGCTGTTATTTTGCATGTATTGTAATTCATAATTTTAATGACTACAGATTTGTGATGATCAGTTCTGAAATTTGCCCAGTTAGTCTGGATCATTGGATGATATGTGTCCATGGTTTTGTCCAATGTTCCCCTGCCAACCCAAAACCTTTAAATATCAATTGATGTCTATGTGCACAATACAATTTTTCTGATTTGAAAATGACATGAAATCAAACTCAAATATATGATTGGGATCTGCCTGCTGATTTAACAGGTCACGAATAAATAATAATCTCATTGTTAATACTACAACTACTAATAATAATAATTATAATAATTATAATAATAATAATAATTATAATAATAATAATAATAATAATAATAATAATAATAATAATAATAATAATAATAATAATAATAATAATAATATTCAATTCTTTTATAGCGCATAATACATACATGTAGCATAATAGCATGTCCCTATGCGCTTATGATGGAAACAAAACAAACTACACGTTTAAGAGAACTAAAATACAATTACATGTAACTACAGTTGGGCACTGAGATCATGTGTACACGCTTCAAGTATTAAACGTTTTTTAACAGAAGCCTTAAACTTATCTAAATCATTAACATATCTGATAGAGAGAGGAAATGTATTCCATAAAACTGAGGAAGCAAGAGCAAAGGAACGATGACCATAAGTTTTAGTTATGACAGGAGGATCAACAAACAAACCCCTTGTGCTACATGTAGATCTCAAAGTATGACTAGGCCAATATAGTGTTAATAGTTCAGTCAAATATGACGGGGCAATCTTGTGGAAGCTTTCATGCAAAGACTAAGAATTTGAACAATATATTGGAATGTAGCCAATGTAAGTTATGTAAGACAGGGGTAATTGCTTCATATTTTTGTAGTTCTAGTCATTAATGTCTGTAGTTTTCAGATTTGTCAATGTGGTAAACCAAAATAAGGCATTTTCAGAAATCAATGTGACAAAAACCAAGCATGTACTAACTTTGCAGTAGTGGGTTTATCCAAATAATCATGAATTTTTCCAATTCTATACAAAGCGTACAAAGCATCGCAACATTTACGAGATACAAAATTCTCAAATGTCCGCTGACTATCAAAAACTTAACCACTAACAGTAGTGCCCAAAGTTTTCTGCTTTCTAAATGTGAAATTCTGCTTTCTTCTGCTTTACAAACCTCAAATTCTGCTTTCTTCTGCTTTCTAAATTTCACCATTTTGAAATTCATTGAAAACTCAGAAAAGTCTTTTTTCTTATTTCAAATGCATGGAAACAGTGAAAAATGTTTCGCGCGCTGAGCCTGAGCAATTCCTAGACTGGATTTTGTATGGGTAATAATGATAAATCACGACGCATTTGAAACCAATAAGAGTATACTTATATTAAAATTACTAAAAATGTCTTGCCAAATTCACTATTTATGATTTTTGTTCATTATTTTTACATTTTTTTTTTAAACTGCGTTTTCCGCTTTCTACCCCCGTTTCCGCGATTTTAGCGGAAAATCTGCAAAGCGGAAAACTTTGGGCACTAACTAACAGTATGTTTAGAAAAAATAAATAAAAATAAAACATAGACTAATCAAATGTGTGACAGAGGAGGAAAAACAGTAGTTCTGTAAGTGACATACCTGTGTACAAAGTTAGTTGTACCATCCACAGGGTCTATTATCCATGTTGGTGCATCTGTTAGGTCAGATTTCTGGCCGGCTGCTACGCTCTCTTCACCAATGAAACTGTTGAAAAAAGAATCCAATATTTTCTTCTTTTAAAGCCCTCTTAAAAGAGCGTTTGCCTGACCTAAAAGACAATACCATAAGTTCTCACCTTCATACTGTGAGAAGAACACCATACAATGACATAACCTAGTACAAAATTAGCAATGAATTATGTCCACTCATATGTAAAGAGAGTATTTTGGTACATTTATAACATCGTCTGCTTTGAATTCATCTCGCTGTCAATTGTTGACACTTATTCAGTCAGAGAGCCTGTATTATGATACATATGGTACATTTCAAATATGCCAGTGTGCCCCAACTCGGATATGGTACGGTCTGTTCATCTCAAACTTTATACGGCAAAAGTTCGAGATGACTACTAATCAGAGATAATTGTAATAAAATTTACAAGTCACATGTGGTAAGTTGACTCTCGAAGGTTTTCTTTCATTACTAGCATTATTGTGTATCAGTTTTGTAGCAATCTGTGACAGTTTATGCCATTTTGGGCAATCATCCCTTTAATTAAAGGCATTACAAGTGTACATTGTTTCAAATTTGGAAAATCTAAAATGCATGACCCTACAGTTTGTCACTGTCTATGATGTGGTGTATATATGAAAAAATGAAAAACTGCATGTCA
Source organism: Eucidaris tribuloides (assembly GCA_001188425.1). Classification (NCBI taxonomy): domain Eukaryota; kingdom Metazoa; phylum Echinodermata; class Echinoidea; order Cidaroida; family Cidaridae; genus Eucidaris; species Eucidaris tribuloides. The sequence goes on along the minus strand of JZLH01S0239516.1, from coordinate 26,854 downwards.
AAAAATTTGTCGACCGTTTTGAAAAGATGAAAATTTGTGATTGACCACTTCAACCCATAGGCATACGTGGGGGGGGGTTCAAAAGGGGAATGTAAACAACCCCAAAACACCCCCTTTTTCTGGAAAAATACCTCTATTTTTGTCAAAAGGGGGGTGTTTGAAATCACTGGAACACATACATGTAATAAAGGGTGATTTTTCTTTAGATGGCGAGAAAATTTAGCCGTGCAATTTACTTTTTGTTTGAAAATTTATCATTGCTGTATTTACACCTCAGCACGTAAAAGAACCCACGCACTTCATCATAGAAAGAAGGGTGAAAACCCGGTGTTGTGGTCATATATCCATATGCAATCTACCCGGGACTGGACGCCTGAGGGTAACAGTTCGCTTTTCTAGTCCCTGTCATCCGTAATGATGACAAAGGAATATTAACGCTAATCATTTCTGACCCTAACAAACTCCAGACGATCCTTTTTAGCGTAATACGGAACTAAATATTAGCGCTAATGATTTCTGACCGTAAAAACAAACTCCCAACACCATTTTAGCATAATACGGAACTTTATATTAGTGCTAATAATGTCCGACCTTAAAAAAATGAACCGACAATATTTTTAGCATAATACAGAACTTGATATTAGCGCTAATAATGTCTGACCCTAAAAAACAAACTCCTGACATTTCTTTTTAGCATCGGCTTGCCGACTTGACAAAATCGTTTAAACTGTAAACACCTTTTTACGAGCACCGTTTACACAGAGTTTTATTAAATGGGTTGACTCAGCCCTAGTTGCAAATGAGATTCCCTACCCATAAAGTAGACATGCTTTAAAATAAATGTGGTCAGATCTCAGAGAGAAATGGCTGATACACTCTTTGGCCCGTATTCTCGACAGCAAGTTTACTCGATTAGAACCTCAGCCCCATGTTTAAACCTAGGTTTATCTCCAATGCTTAGACCATAGGTTTAAATTTCTTATTTCTCGAAGCCCAAAGGTTTTAAAGTTAGATCAGCACGGTGTCTAACTTGGAACCAAAGGAATAAACCACCTCTGGCGCGTAAGTTTAAACCCGGGTTTATCTTTTCAAAATGGCTGATGGATTATCGTTCATTGGGCTGATCATTTCGTTTTGTGTGAGATGTTAAGTTACATTTTCAAAATGACAGAATTCAAGCTTTCAAAAGTCAGATGGTTCAACGTGGCACTTTATGAGCACCAGTTACTGATTTCCGTTTGAATAATATGATTTTCCAAAATAAGAAATACAAAGAAATATATATAAGATTCCGGGCTAACTTCAAGTCCCGAGAGATCGCCCACTTGAGGTCGCTGAGTCTGATATCGCCATTGGAATGTATACATCATCGCTATGCATGCACTGCTTATATTGCGTTACATAAATAATGCGCGAGCTTGATGATGCCGTACGAACTTTCCCAGCCATCTGCACAAACATGTGTCGCGCGGAAACTATACCTGGTATTGGTCGAACGTTTTAATTCGTCAGGTGACTTTGAAATCTACCGAAGTACGAAGTCGAAGAGGGGGAACCTCAATAGAAGCGAAGTCATGATCAAGTAAGTGGCCAGATATGCGCATAAAAAGCGAGTGAAATACGACACGCCGGATCTTTGGGGCTGTCAGGTCAGGTATGCCCGCACATCAGCCAAGAGAGAGACGGCGGTGTTGGGCTGACACCCCTTACAAATTTGTAAGTAATATTGGCTTTCTAAACATTGCTTTTTACTTTGGGTCAGTTATTGGATTTGACCTTGTGGAGAGTTCTTTACAATCGCCCGCAACAATAACGTACGAATTACCCGACTCTACCGTATACAGCTTACGCTACAGCTACGCGCCGTTACGTGATCAAAAACTATCTATAACGCTCGTAGGCGCTCAAGCCGCATTAACCGGAAACGTAGATCTAACGTTAGATACTTAGATATTAGTTCAGATCTTAGTATATAACGACCGTTAACAACGGACCGTTAGCTAGCTAGCTGTGTCTGAGCTGATGTGGGGCTGACGGCCGGCCGCGCCTAACAAGTTAGGCATGAGTTAGGCTAGCGTTACATAAAATTTGTGCATATTGCTTTAGATCTATATCGTTGGGTTTTGTCCGTGAATGTGTAATTTTGTAATTTGCACAAAGTCGGGAGGTTTATTTTTTTACAGACAAAAAATACTAACGTAAGTATGATCTAACGTTGACTAACAAGTAACATGGATCTAACTAGGTCTAGGACTAGGTTAACGTTAGATCTAACTGTAATGTTACGAATGTTACACATTGCATATACTAGTATAGCTTCGCCTACTCGAGGGGATAAACAAAGGACAAATGACGAGTACTAGACTATAAAAAATACGGGTACCGTTAGACTAGAGTACTGTAGATCTAACTCTAACAAGATCAATTTACGTTGTCATGGATAAACAAAGCAGGCTGAAGCAATTATTTAGAGTCTATGTTGCAAAGTAAAGACAAGTCAAAGTTGAATCATCTAACTGCAAAGGTTATAGTACAAAGGTTAGTAGATTATTTGCTTGCCTTGTGTGGATTATGCAGTCTAGTCTGTAGTCGAGTGTAAATGTGTCATGGAGTATTTTGGCCAAAATGGTGTAAACTGAAACTGAAGTGAAAGAACCGAGTTGGTTCATTGAAAAGAACAACGTGTGAGGTCTTGTGCAAATGAATGGCCAATTTGGTTCAAATAACACATATCCCTATGGGAAAATAATGAATAGACCAACACCAGCTAACCCATAGTCCCTACTGAGCATGTGCAGAAGGCAGATTAATGGCATTTGTGGAATGTTATACCCAGGAATTGACTTAGACCACGGTCTAACTAAACTTGTCTTTGTGAATACAAAACAATTTAGACAGGGTGTCTAAGATAAACCCGGGTCTAACTAAACCCAAGTTTATCTTAGACCCGGGTTTAACTAACCTTGCTTCGAGAATACGGGCCTATTTGTATAATGTTACCGAGTTGGAATTAATCAGTGAGACTGGGGAAGGGCATTCACAGCATGATGTCAATACATTAGACCTGAAGTGAAATCCCCAAACTAACAAGTTTAAAGGGACCGTAAAGTCGCAAGTCATGAGCGTTTATTTACCTTACGCTTGCCCCTATTGCAAGTTAGTGCGTAACGCTGAACTCTATGCTACGTAGTGTAGAGTTCAGTGGTGCGTAACAACAATCGTGGAGCTGCGAACAGAACTGCCGATGACGGTCAGTTGGGCTTAGTTCGCCTTTCTTCGGGTGGATACGTGCTGCATAGGGAATTGCACACAATTCGTGCGCGCTCGTTTTCCGAAAGTATACGGGCATTCCCGAATATTACCCGAGTCGGGCCAGGTCCAAACGCCCACGACTTGCGACTTTACGGTCCCTTTAACGTTACATTGCAAAATCATTCAGCTCAGCTCAGTGACTCACATTTAGCATGTTTAGACCTACATGAAACTGTTAGGACTTAGCCTAAGGCTAAGGAGATAATTTATCTCAAATGAAATTGATTTTATCTGTTACTGTTAGTACACATATCCTGGTTTCAACATCCAAGAGTAAGCTGCAAGGAATGTGAGATACAGCTCTGCTCAGAACAGCGGGCGTCCCAGCCCCGGCCCTGCCCCGTCAGAGAATATTGGCTTGCATGGACCTCTGTTCACTCAACATATGGTAATCTTACTGCAGCTGCATTGATCACGTAGATCCTACTTACATTACAAAAAGCCCCGAAAAATATCATTTTTATGCAGTCCAGAAACATCATTACTATTTCAATCTTAGAGCAAGATAATATAAAACTCACCAATAATTGTTTTAATGGGGAAATATGATCAAATATAAAGGCAAAACAAGCTCAGAACAGTAGGCTAGATAAGACAGTAGATTTTCAATGCACCACCACTCAATCAAATTGGCATATGAAAAAGTCCCCAATATAATTTTCAGGCAAAAATAAAAGAAATGTATGTACTCATCCAAACTTACCACAAGACAATATGAAGTTTTAAAAAGTCTTTATTTCCGTTAAGACAATAAAAAAGGTGCTAAATTTATTCGATGCAAACTGACGTAAATCCACAAATTTACAGTATGCAATATGTGTTCCGTCCCGTCGTGCGCAACATGATATCGTCTTCTCTCTTACGTCACGGCAATATCCCGGATGTAATGAAAGTTTTGCGGAGGGCCAAATTTTAGCTGTAAATTTTTCATTTTTTAAACGAAGATTTCTCCGTTGAATGACAGATCTGGGCTTGCAGACTTACTTTAATACATTCAGAAGGGTCTTCTGCATAAATATAAGCCACTTTTTGGTACAAAGATCTGATTGCATTTATTTCAAATCACTTCTACTTTAAATGATTCTAAATTTTGATAATGACAGAAGTTTAGCAGGGGAAAACATACTAACCAATGATCTGGAAATGCTTCCTTCAATGAGCCAATGATCATCATCTCCACATTTTGATCAGTTTCCGTAACAAGGTCTGCAGCTGAACTTTTAGTTTCCACTCGTTTTTCCAGGTAGAATGCAGCTTTTATCACCTACGTGTATTCAAGAAGAATGACGGAACCTAGTTATACTGAGTAACCTAACCATACACATTTGTTATTTTTCCCAATTGCTAATCCCTTTCAAAAAGCTGTTTGTAAGTTACGCATGACTTTACGAACGACTGGTGATCAGTTCTTGTGCTGAATGATTAAGAATGTGATTAGTGTAGCACCCAAGAACATGTTCCAATCATTCGTAAAGTCATGCGTAACTTTACGAACAGCTTTATGAATTATTAGTAGAACTAGAAGCAGCAATTGGTTAATCATATCAGCCATTCCATAGTGACTCGCGTGACATTTGAACAAAATTTCAAGTTTCAATGTCTTACTATTATCAAACTGGCTTTCAAACCAAATTTAACATGTTTTTGAATCAAGACATTGGCAATACATGTTTTGGTTCTGAAATGATTGTTCAATAATCTATACTTTTTTATAAATTACAATTTCTTTGACGTGACTCGCATGACAGGACAGAAAAGAGGAATTGTGACATTACTTTATTCAAATTGATTTTCCTATGAAACTACAAATGTGATTTAAGTTAGTTTTGCTGAACTAGAAACTGAATACCCTAGCTCAATTTATGCGTAAGCTACATTGTGCCAAATTTCCATTGTTGTGAGAAATGGCCCAAAGAAAATGTGACTTGTGTGACACAAATGCATGACTCACGTGACACAGCCACTTTTATAGCTGTCATAAGTGTTTAAAGACTTAAATTATAATGTTATATGAGTAAATATGATGTAATTGTGAATACCTTTAGAAAAAGTGTGAAAATTCCATTTTTTTAAGGACTATTTTAAAAATTACCCATTTTGTGACTTGCGTGACATATTTTATGAGTGTTTTCATAATGAAATAGGCATTCTGGGAAAATATGACAAGCATTTGAAAGATTATACTATCAAACTGACTAGAAAAGCTTACCTAATGAAATCAGATAAAGCAATCAGCTTCACTTACTTTCTCAGTTTTTGATCTATACTCTAGTTTGTGACTTGTCCGACATACAGCATGCGTGACTCGCGTGACACTCTTAAGATTGTTTTTTCTTAAAGGTTTGCAGGACAAATGAAAATGTTTATACTTTTCTTGATACACTACCACCACTTCTTCACTTACATGTCAAACACCAGCTGAAACTCTTTCTAGTTTTTTAGTAATCTTTAAAAAAAATCCCCTTATTTTGTGACTCGCGTGACATATTTCGCGGGTGTTTTCATGATGAAATACTGGGAAAATACGAAAAGCATTTGATATTTTTTCTAACGTTTTATCAAACTCACTGGAATAGCTACCTAATGAATGCAGAAAAAGCAACATGTTATGAATCAGCTTCATTTATTTTCTAAGTTTGTGATTTATACCCAAAACCCTTCTTTTTTCCCACAAAGTTCATGATCCATGTTCAGGAGGCTGTAACTTTAATTCAAATCAGGGTTGGCAGTTTCTTCCGCAGGCGGTTTTTTCCGCCGGTTTTTACCGGTTTTTTCCACTTTTTCGGAAGAAACGGAAAAAACCTCCCGAGTGTTTATTTTTTTGTTATTTATTCAAGATTTCACTTTATAAACTATCATAATTATAATAAAACAGTACAGCTCTTCCCCCCCC
>JZLH01S0239516.1:0-15143 GCA_001188425.1 Eucidaris tribuloides | reverse complement strand
TCCAGCAGAGAGGAGCATTGTCTCGTCATATTCCCATGTACGACGAATTCAGTTATAAAACTGCGGGGGGGCAAATGCCCCCGTGGCCCCCCCCCCCGATCCGCCGCCCTGTATACACGAGTTTTCACGTTTTAGGATTTCTGGGGTGTGACATGCAGTACGAAAAGTTAGCTAACTTTAAAACCAGTATACCGGACATTGCAAAAGTTAATGCTATATCTTCAAAAAGATGCGCATGATCTCGGAGAGAAAAAACGCGCACCAAACGCACGGCACTGCTCGCGCGTTAATTGCGATCATAACGCAACCGAAACGCGGGGCATGAGGCGGGGGGCTGGATTCAAACCCTCCGCCGTTTTAGTTAAAGGCCTTTCATCGCCACAGCCGTTAGACGAAGTGAGCATAAGAACAACGCGAATGTTTAGACCCTACAGTAGCCAAGTTGAAAACAAAAAAACAGTCTCACCTCTCGGTCACTGACCGCACAAGTAAAATATCAAATCCCCTGTACTTATTATATTCACACATAAACCATAGCGTATGTTCAGGCCAATTTTCCCAACAATAGTTGTTTACCCCCCCCGTCCCCGCCATATATGAGCATTAACTAAAGGCAGATAATAATTCCGTGAGGGGGAACAGCACAGATGCGAGCACCTTCCCCCTTCCTCTCACCCTCCCTCCACACCCCCACAACTACACTATAGTTTTGCGTTTTCGCTTGCTTTCTTAGCCGCGGAATATTTTTAGTCTTTCACCCCCCCCCCGGCCCCACCTCCACCTTTTAACTGTTTTCCCAGTCCCGCTAATTGGGGGTGCATTGTAAACATTAATTAGCAAGTCAATTTATTGTTAGCCGTGGGGCGCGTGACAGAGGTCAGCTCATTTTATTTCTTCGCTCGTCGTCAGTTGTGGTTTTGTAATTTGCCAAAAGCTCTTTTTAATGCATCATACTTAGGTGATCTGACGTCACTGCTCGTCCTATCTTTTTTTCCACATGACAGAATGAACAATGCCTTCCTGCACCTTATCATCGGTCCTGTTAAATATCCTCCGCTTGCAAAATACCATAACTTATAAAACAACAATTTGAGAAAAAAATTTGGCAAAGGAAGCAAAGACACTTCCATATGTATATTCAGAGACGCGCCAACTTTTTTTTCCTGCCTGCAGCTATGATACTTCGCCTGACTTCTGGTGAAAATGTACTTGATCTGGTCTATCGCATAATGAGTGAACGCATGAAAGGCAATAAATCACTTTTCAAAATGTCACAAGATATTTGATGATTGGATGCAGGTTTTGACCAACTCGTGCGTGATTATGCATAATTTATAATCATACAGAAAATATACTACGTACAGTGGAATGATTATAGGATAAAAGAACAACTTATCAATTTTTCAGGCTGAAATCGTGTTGAGATGATGAGATCAGAAAATTGACCTGAAGCTTTCAAATCAATGCGTTGTGCTATTTTTTTTTTTGGTCGAAACAGACTGTTTTATTGGTTGATTATGAAATGTATACAAAATTAAAGAAAAGAAAAATGCATAACCGCATTAACAGGTAAAAAGAAAAAAAATGTTGAGGTATGGCCTAAATGCCCACAGGCTTCAAATCAATGCCTTGTGTTCAATTTTACGGCGAGACAGACTGTTTTATTATTTGATTGTAAAATGTTTAACAGGTAAAAAGAAACCGGTAAAAAGGAACAAATTATCAATCTCTCAGGCTGAAAGCGTGTCAAAATCAACGCCGTGGAGATTTCAAATTATAGCGCAACACTGACTGTTTAATGTTTGATTCAAATCAACCTCTTTATGATGTGATTCTCTATGAATTAATTTCATTTTTTTAAATACAGAAAGAAAACCCTAATCATACCGAGCACCCATGTATAACATGTTAATAGGACTGAAAAACAACCTCTTTAGAACATTTATTTAGGGGAGGGGGAGTGGGTCATGTGTACAGGGTCGTAGCTACGGGGGGCCTGCATGGGGGGGCACGTGCCCCCCACAAATTTTGTGCGCCCCCAGGTGCCCGCACAAAATCATGAAGGAAGCAAAAAATGTGTATGCGCCTCCAAAAATTATTTTGGTGCCCCTACAAAATTTCAAGGCCCCCCCCCCGCCTGTGCCCCCTGCTGAAAAAATCCTAGCTATGCCACTGCTTGTGTATAAACTTTCATTGAAACAACTTCCTTGAGCATGCATTGTGCTATTATTGGTTTATCTGAGCACTGAATGGCTCAGTCATGTTAGGCTGGCCTTGTGCCTGTGGAAGAATACTATTTTTTTTCTTCTTCATTTCTTCGTTCCTATTTAGTGTTAGTTTCAGTCTATTTAGTGTGCATAAAATTATGATATAGGCCTACACACAACAAACTACCCCCTTTTTCAAACTATAAAAAAAATTAACGAAATAAGTGTTAGCAAAATAATTTGGCAGGAACATTTCTACACTCATTGACTAACCACTGTGTGAAAATAAGATTAATCCGTCAAGCCATACATGAGTGATTATGCATTAAAAGCAAAAAGGTCACTTCACAAAAGTCACAGGAGTCATCTCTTAATGCCAAAATAATGGTAAATAATGGTATTTTTTTTTATTTATTTATGAAGTGTGCTCACTTATACAAACTTACAACCCTTAGGTTCGTACAACATGTCAAGATACATTTTGCTGAAAAAAACGGATATCATTTTTTCAATCATGGATTTTACACTCTCAAAATTGAGGAAAGATGGAAGCTTTAAAATTGAGGTCACTGAAGCGTAATATATGCGAACAGTGCCAAAAGTATAGGGGGGATCAAACGATATATTAACATACACAGCGGTTAATCATTCAATAGCAACAGATTTGTCAAAATCCTGCATCACAAATCCCTCAAAATGATCCTTGTGACTTTTGAAAAGTGACTTTTTGCCTTTAATACGTGCTCACTCATTCATGACTAGACAGATCAATCACATTTTCACACAGAAGTCAGTCAATCAGTGCAGGCACTCCCTTGCCAAATTATTTTCCTCAAAATTGTTTCTTTATAAAGTTATGGTATTTTGAAAAGCGGGGTACTTATTTTGTTGTGTTTCTATTTATTGAAAATAACAGGAACCATGAATAAGGTGCAGGATAGGCATTTGTTCATTCTGTCACTGTGGAAAAAAAGATAGCACGAGCAGTGACGTCACGACGTGACGACGACGAAAAAAGATGAGCTGCCCTCCCCCCCCCCAAAAAAAAATCCTTCTAATTAATTTTAAAAATGACACCCAAATAGCGACTGGAAACGTTAAAAAGGTGGAGGGTGGGGGCCGGGGGGGGGGGGTGAAGGAGACTAAAAAAATATTCCGCGGCCAAAAAGCAAGCGAAAACGCAAAAACTAATAGTGTGTGGGGGGGGGGGGAGGAGGGAAGGGGGAAGGGGTCGCTCGCTCTGTGCCTCGGCCTTCCCCCTCCCGGGAGATTATTTCTGCCTGTAGTTAATGCTCATATATAGCGGGGACGGGGGGAGGGGTAAACAACCCTATTGTTTGGAAAATTGCCTGACATACGCTATAGGTTTATGTGTGAATAAAATAAGTACGGGGGACTTTGGATATTTTGCTTGTTTACTTGTGCGGCCTCAGTGCCGAGAGGTGAGACTGTTTTTTTTTTTCACTTGCCTATACATGTCAGGGTCTAAACATTCGCTTGTTCTTTGCCTCACCTTCGTCCTACAGGCTGTGGCGATGAAAGGCCCTTTAACACTAAAACGGCCGGAGGAGTTGAATCCACCCCCCACCCTCCTCCCCGACGTTTCGGGCGTTATGTCCGCAATTAACGCGCGAGGCAGTAGCCGCTGCGTTTGGTGACTTTTTTCTTTCGAATCTCGCGCATCTTTTGAGACCTAATTTGCAATGTCCGGGTATACATGGTTTCAAAGTTACGCAACTTTTCGTACTTGCATGTCACACCAGAAATAGCTCAAAAACGTGAAATCGTGTGTTACAGGGGCGGCGGAACCGGGGGTGGGGGGGGGCACGGGGGCATTTGCCCCCCCCCCAAAAAAAAAATGGATACAAAAAAATGCCCCTTTTTCAAAGTGAAATGACATTTTTTTATCTACTCATTTTTTGTTATTATTATTGTTATTATTATGTTTTTTATTATTATGTTGTATGTTATATTTTCTTCATGTTTCATTCATTTTCTTTCTTGTTTGCCCCTGACGGAGCGCGTACATGTATTCAGTAAAGAGAAGACATAATTGGGTAAATTATGTTCAATGAACATTTTGTACAGAAAAGTTCACTGCATCTCATCTTAACGCCCTCATGTGGTAGCAAAATTAGGCCCTCCTATATACTGTTTGCCCCACTACGCCCCTCCATTTATTTCTGTTATAGTTTATTCTATGTATTTTTGCCCCTGACGCACATCGTAGACTAAAGAGAATATACGAAGAGGCACATTATGTGCCTAAGAGGGGCATTTGGCCTCTCACCTTAGTGCCCTCGGGTAGGAAAAATAGGGCCCTCTCCATCTTTTTCCTTGAAAACATGGCTCTATTTTATGTGCTCTTCAAGCGATAAAAAAGTGTCTTTCGTGAGGGAACTTTCCGACGATCGTCTTTTCTTTCTCTTCAACAAAGAAAATCACTGCTTAAGGAGAAGAATGCCCCTTTTTCTTTAACAGAACTTTGCGTATTCGCAATGTGCATCATGACTGTGTAATTCATAACGAAACTACGTGTTTTATCATCTCTGCTCTCCTATAACATGTTTGCTCATTGATTCTTATGGATCCGTTTGATCTATATGTTCTTCATCTTTTTAACACATTGCAAATATTCTGAGTTGTAATTAGTGACAGAATGGCAAGGGCGTAGGCTGGGGGGGTGCACTGGGTGCACGTGCACCCCCCCCCCGAGCCATAGGAGTTCCACCCTAATAGCAAAAAAGAAATTTGCACCACTTTTTTTTTTTGCTTTCAACGCACTGATTTTTCTCAACTTTATTCCACCTTCCCTAAGATGTGCACCTCCCTGTTCCACCTCCCGAAGAGTGCACCTCCCCATGCCCAAACCAGCCTACGCCCTTGAATGGACCACAAAGTGAGTTTACAACTCCAAATTTTTCCCAAACAACCTGCTCGCTACGCTCGCTAGTTAATCAAAAAGTTTGCTTAAGTTACATACGTGAAAAAAGCAGCTATTTCAAGCAGAAAAGTATTGATCTAGACAGATGTTCATCTTTTTAAAGCACTACAACAAATTTTGAGCTGTAATTATCGCCAGAATGCACAAAGTGAGTTTTACAACTTAAATTTTCTAATTTTTCTCAAACCGCTCGCTTCACATCGCTCTGTCATTGATGAAGTCATGTGGCAATGAACTTGAAAGTATGAAATGTAAAGTGAGGGGCAAGATCGTACGGCAACGGATTACGAGTCAATGGCCAGCTGACGAGCTGCCTGAATGGTGATCGAGTGTTGTACGTACAAAAACAAGCCAAACCACTGAACGCCATGTTAAACTTGCCGGTTTCAGAAGCCGCATCTTCCAGATGGTCAAACAATATAGGCCCATCCCTAGCAACGGTGCTCGCGCGTGCGGAAACGGGGGCACCATGCATCTGCTTTGAATCCTTTTGTTGCCGTTGTGTAAGAAAGCCGGTCACAAGCAGTACGAATGCCAGCAGTCACGTGAGACACGCTTCGATGAGGATGCTACCCGTACAAATGCCTCCGAAAAACAGGATCGCGATGACATGGTCGCAACAATCGAGTCAAAACAACTTCAACGCGTGAAAATAATGCAAGTTCCAGTACCCAGAAAATTGAAACGCGTTCAATGAAAAAGTAGACACGTCAAACAAAAGAACTTGAAAGAACTTGGGCAAAGAATGACAGCGCAGCTGAGCGAATAGCGATCACGAGGAAGAAAGTTATGCAACAGACAGTAGCGGAGATGAATCGGAATCACGAACGGAAGAAATACAGCAGCGTTGAACGAACTGCAAGAAGCAAACGGAAATAAAACTGGGAAAAAACTACGAAACAAAGAAAACAAGGGCAAGAAATAAAAACAAACAATTCCGTGATGCAGACGTTAACGAAAGTCTGTGAATCAGAAACAATCTTAAAAGGAAAATTTATATTAAAGAGTGAGATATTGTGAAGAAATGGTAGTGTAACAACGATACATATTTAATGGAAGTCAACTAATTGAATGAAAATGTTGTAACGTTCCTATCTCTAAACGTACGAGGAATTAGAGATTCGACGAAACGTAATTCTTTGTTTCAGATTTTTCCGTATACAAAATGCAGATATTATAATGTACAAGAAACCTATCTTACTTCAAATCTAGAATCTCAGATTGAACAAGAAATGGTCAGAAAGGTATATCACTCCCAATGGAACCAACCCATGGTAGAGGAGTTTCTGTTCTTTCTTCAAAGATGGTACACCTTTAATGTTACTTCATATTCATGCTGATAAAAAGATGAAGAACAATCTTATTGTGTATGAATATGCGAGAGAAAGAAAATCTGTTTGGTCAATGTGTATGCCACCAACTGAATATAAAGCGAAAAATGTATTCTATAATAAATTGAAAACATGGATTGAAATAAATTGTGGCAGATCCATCAGGAATTTGTTGATCGGAGGCGATGTTGCAATTGTGTCAATAAAACCTCTTCGTGACACAATAAAAACAAAATCAGTCTATAAAAAAACCTGATCAATATGTTTCTGTAATTGAAAAATACCATTTGACATAGATATGTGTGAGAAAAAATGCATGTTGAGTACAATGCAATTCACTTATAGAAATAAACACCTTCGTATGGCATCCACGGTATTGATTTTTGGATGGTGAGTAAGAACATATGTCATTATGTGAGAAACACCATGTATTAAACCTGTTGCTTTAAGCCCTGATCACAATGCCGTAAACCGTACAATAGGTGTAAATAACAAGTGGCGTGGTCCAGGGTACTGGAAGTTAAACAATTCTTTGATGTGCATTCCGGAATACAATCAGTCAATTCGTGCAATTATTCATGAACTAAAAACTCAGTTAATCAAGGTGAATGTGTAAACCATTGCCTGGGATCTTTGTAAACTGAAAATAAAAGAATTTACAATGGTGTTTGCAAAAACACTGAAGAAAAAATGAACAACTCAATTAACAAGCTTGAACAAAGATTTGATCAGCTTGTCAAACAAAATGCCAAAAAGCGAGAGAAAGATGAAATTGAACTAAACGAAGTGAAACGTTCAATAGAGGGTACTATAGGAAACAATGTGAAGGAGCCCGAATAAAGAGCACGAGTTATTTCTTGAAGAAGGAGAAGTCAATAAAAAAGTTATTCGAAGAAGAAGAGACACGTAACGCAGAAAAAAAGTCAATTACGAGAATGAGGATAGGAAGAAAAATAGAAAACAGATAAAAGAAAGGGTCATTAAACATATTGTAAAATTCTATTCTAATTTGTATAAACAAAGTCTATTGAACGAACAGCTATAACTGAATATCTCAGCCAAATTAATAGTCCTATTTTAGATAAGACGATGCAAATTTTTTGTGAAGGTCTTATTACAGTAGACGAATTGACACACGCCTTGAAAATATGAAGTAAATAGAAGCCCGAAGTGACCGGTCTCACTGTCGAGTTTTTACGAGAATTCTGCGGAAGAGTCAAATGTCTTGTCTTAGAATCATTAAATGTTGGATATAAAAAAGGTAAATTAATGTATTCTCAAAGAAAGGGTGTCATTACAATTTTGGAACAGTTTCCGGAGTAACCTTAAATAGTAAACAAAACGCAAGCGATGTGGTTAGGACCGAGAAAACCTGAAAATTTGATATGCAATATTCGTTGGGAACAAGATTTTGTTAAATCTTTGGTATATATTTTCAAAAATTGACAAGATCAAGATATGATTTTAAATTGGTCTAAAGACAAAATTTGAAAATTAAATACATTTTGAATTAACGAAGCTCAGAAATCTGTCATATAAAAGGTAAAATCTTGTTTTTAAAATTACAACGTGTTATCCAAATTTGTATACACGGGCTCAGGTTGTATGTTGCCCGGATCACGTTTTGAAGGTAAGCCAGATGAAATGATGTTCAATTTTCTATGGGGAAAAAAAATTGCAAAGGTCAAGAGAAAAAATGTAATAAGTCGACTACAATTTGGTGGTCTGAAAATGATTGACCTAAAATTACATTTTACAATATGCTGTTGAGATGGAATTGTCAGATTTCTTGACGATACTCGTGGAAAATGGAAACAAATGTTCAGTATTGGTTCGAATAGAGTTGGAGGCACAAATATTGTGCTTAATTGTGAATGTGATCCAATGTATATTTTCAACTTAACAGATAGAATGTCCGAAGCCTTTCATAGAAAATTGTTATATGAATATTTTTCATTGAAGCAGAAAATTGTATGTAATAAAAATGTTGAAGGAAGTGACGAAATTTGTAAAGAAATACTCTGGCTCAACACAAATATCAGATATAAAGGTAAAATGTTATTCTCACAAAATGGATAAAATCAAATATAATATACGTTGGAGATATTGTAAATAGAAATGGTTTTATTACGGTGAATGAACTGAAAGAAAAAATTAATTTTACAAGATGGTTGTTTCTTATCCGAGTATGCCATGTGCATTGAAGCATTACCCAAAGTGTGGATTAGACAACTGAAAGCTAACAATGTCGCTTATTTACATCTTTTAAAATTAATACTTTAAATGTAAATCTTTTAACTTCATTTCAATTTGCGAGTAATTTATCCCAAATTACAAACAAAAATATTTATTCTGAGATGCTGAAACTAAACACAAAGCCATCAAGAAGCACAACTATTCTGGAGAATGTTTGAAGTAAACGAAACAGTGGACTGGAAATCTACATGTTCAAGATAGCAGTCTGATACAATTCAACTTTAAATTTATGTATAACATATTACCAATTCCGAAAAATCTATACCGTTGGAAGATTAAAGAAAGTAGTCTGTGTACTCTTTGTAATGAAGAAGGCTCAATATCACATATTTATTTCAAATGTCAAGCAAATTTCATTTTGGCATATGATGTTGAAAATTTGATAAGGAAAATATTAACTCTGATGCATTCATTTAAGTTTGAAATATATTGTGTACAGATTAACTATGACACGAATAATGGGTCGTATAGACCTCGTCCTTAATTATGCTTGTTTTGGCAATTCATAAAGTATGGGTAACAAAAAATGACCCAACGCAAATGATTACAACTCATTTCAGAGAACAATTCCGAGCGTTGATTAAAACTAGATACGAGATAGAAAACAACAAGAAGAAACAAAAATTATTTGCAAACCTAGAAAAGTGGAAAGAAATTTTGTCACACATATAAAAAAATTTGTTGTGTTGTTTTTCTTAATTACTTATAGTACTTTTCATGATTACAAAAAAATGTAATTGTTATGAAAAAAAAATTCATGATTGTAATGTAAGCGCCATAGAAAATGTATTGTGTTTATCTATAAGTTTGTATGGAAATAAATGTTTTTTACAAAAAAAAAAAACTTTAGTTCCACCTCCCTAAGATGTGCACCTCCGCTGTTCCACCTCCCCGAGATGTGCACTCCCATGCCCAACCAAAGCCTACGCCCTTGAATGGACCACAAAAGTGAGTTTACAACTTCCAAATTTTCCCAAACAACTTGCTCGCGTACGCTCGCTAGTTAATCAGAAATTCCCTTCAAAAAAGTTTTGCTTAAGTTACATTACCGTGAAAAAAGCAGCTATTTCAAGCCAGAAAAGTTTGATCTAGACAGATGTTCATCTTTTTAAAGCACTACCAACAAATTTTGAGCTGTAATTATCGCCAGAATGCACAAAGTGAGTTTACAACTTAAATTTTCTAATTTTTCTCAAACCGCTCGCTCAATCAGCTTCGCTGCGCGGAGTATGTGTATACATTTCATATTTTAATAATCGGAACCCACTTCAAAAAGATTTTTTTCAAGTTACGTTGCGCAAAACAGCAACTACAAGCAGAAACCTAATCTGATGGTTAAAATATCTACCTGCACCGGCAATGCCCCTTTTGACATATAAGTGCCCTTTTGGGCTTTGCCCCCCCGCCCCCCCAAAAAAAAAACGCAAATACGTTCCGCCGCCCCTAGGTCGTGTTATTTCACTGGGAAATTGTGTTTTCAGCCCTAGTATCTGATCTACCTGCGACCGCAATTCGACTTCGACCGTCAGCTTCATGAAACTGGTGGATTGGAAGAAACTACGTTGCCAAAAGAAGAAGTAAACTGAAATAAACTTGCGCGGATATTTAAAATCTAGACCCCGGGGCACCCCACATATGTAACCGCAAGGTAAAAAAAATGAGGTCCTTCAGGGGGAGATCTAGAGGGACAGCCCGAAGGGAGGCTGCGCCCCCCCCCCCCCCGGTCAACTTGTTTTTCATTTTGACGGGGAATTTTACCGATTTTTAACCAAACAGCGACCCGCCCCTTCAATTTCTGGATATTCCTCTGTCTAGGAGCGGGGGTGGGGGGGGGGCAACACCCCTATGGTTCGGAAAGTTGTCTGATCATTTACGCAGTCTGTTGGATAAGTACGCAGGACTTTTGAATTAGGTGAGATTTTTTGCGTGCCTTCGTGTTAGTGTCTCGGCAAAGTATCGGTTACACCCCCACCCCCACCCCACCCCCACCATTGAAAAAGTTCTATAGCCGTACGCTCCTGCTTTGCGGGAAAATATGGGATTCCGCAGCAACTATACTGGGCGCTTTAAGACGGTAAAAATACACTGTAATGCTCTGAAACGAGGGAATTTTACTGACAAAAACAAAAACAAACTCTCCATATGATCTCTGGAATAGTAAAAATAAAATCATGATCATACATGAGCACCTGGTGAAGGACAAAAACTCCCATGTCTGGAAACACTTGCTGTCAACCACCCAATGTCAGAATGCAATACCCACTGTTTCATAATTCTCGATACTGCTCGAACTGACTTTCAACTAAAAATCAAAGAAGGGGTATTTATCAAAATGGACAAACCCCCAACTCAACCAACAGTTTTGCTTTCTATTTAATTACCCCCATCCCCTAACTTAAGTGTATACACAACAACTTATATTTTCAACCTATTCAACTGCCCTCCTTTTCACATGTGCTACATACCTTTTGTAATCTTTGCTGCTTCATTCTCAATGTTTCTATAGCCATTACTTGATATCCGTGTTGTATAAATTATTTTTTCTGTAGCCAATTATTGCTCACATGCAAGTGTATAAATATCAATGACTCTGTATAATTTCCAGGCTGAAGATGAAGTGTGTTCACTTTGAGACATATCCCGTTCATTAAAATGTTATGTGTTCTTCGTCATGTTTTTGTTTAAGCTTTTATCGTGTCGTTCTTTTGGTAATAAAATCATGATGCTCTCAGCTCTTGTATCAAATATTGTGAGAATGGGATCAGAATGAGTTAAGGCTGAATACGGAGGGCAGCTTAATGGTAATGCCAAATAACAGTGGTGAATACCAAGTTCTTTCCTCAGAAATCCAGTACAGGGTGATTCATAACCGTGGGTGTCGATCCCGGGGGAATATTTATAAATATATCCCCTCCCCTTCCTACCCCCCCCCCATATTTTAGGTCGGGTAGGATCTGTACTATCATGTCCCTGTGTTTTGAGGTCAGAGATAATAATTAGGGTAATAATAATAATAATGAGGAGGAGGAGGAGGAGGAGGAGGAGGAGTTGATGGTGATAATGATGTTCTATGGATTTGAGTAAAAAATAGTATACATAGCACTTAAAGCCGGTAATTGACACGTTTGGGAGTAGGCCTAGTCCTTAACTTGGGGTAAAACTATTCTAGAATCAAGAAATCTATGTAAGGATTCTTTTGTGAACATTTTGTAGTCAAAAGTTGACTCATTTTAAAATAAATTCCATCAGCATGCCTTGTGACAGACAAATCTGTGATGAAGCTTTCTATGGGATTTTATTTCTCTCGGTCCTCGAGAGAATTAAATGGCTGGTATGTTCACGCTTGATTCTTCTTATAAGTAAACAAACTCTAGACAACCAGTCAGGTGATCCACTCCAGTTGGTGTATCCTTGGCATATCTTTCAACCAGTTTGGTTCTAAAGGCATTTTTATTTCTCTCACTCATGTCACAGCCCTTTAAAATGGGTTGAGAATTCCAAATGAATTATATTCCTCTGTTTAACTATAGTCCCTAGCTCCGTCCCTATAGCCTATTACCTCTTTGAACAAATTAATGCTTTCATGGGGAAAATAGTGAAAATGTATCACAAAATAGTACATGTAATTGTAAGTATTGGAAATAGACATTTTCTAGCACGCAGTCACTGTGCTCTTAGTATTATTTTTCGATGCTTTCTTGAATGATTGGCATGAACATAAATATCTCGCAAGGGTTATTCCAAAATATTAGCAGTAGGTTTCTGTGCCTTTTTGCTTATCATTCTTTTTATTACTGCTACCACTTCGACTTTTGTCATTATGTCGTTTCATTTCATTTGTATTCTTTTTCCAAACATTCAAATTATCAGTATGATAAAATAACATAAAGAAATTTAAAGCGTGATATTATTTCAATTGACGATACAATAAGAAAATATAATGTGAACAATTTATTATAATCATAAATAGGCCTACATAATATAGGAAAAATAATAATGATAATAACATTAAATAATATGGGCTTACAATGAACTGCAATGCTATCATATACCAGAATTCATCTCTTTGAAAGTACTTATCTATCCCATGAACTGCCATTCTACAACGTAAGATCGCCAAAATATTGACATCACTTTTTGTTTTGTAAATTATATGTTGTAACTGTGTACGGTATTTTTGTATGATTCTATGTTATCATTATATGCATGTAGGCCCTAAACAAAACATATATCATTGAGGAACAATAAAACATTTGAATTTGAATTTAAGGTTCGTGGGTGGGAATCATGTTTTGTGATGTAAAATAAATAAACAAGTAGACAAATTAAAAAGAAAAAAAAAGTTTGTCAAAATACATGTACTCAAAATCACTTTGTTGTCGATCTCACTTTTCCAATACTGCCCTGCTTTCGACCGGTGATGGCAGCAAGACTCATCCGTGAAATATGATAAGCAATTCATGTAGTTATTAGTTTTAGCTATTAGTTTTATTGTCGCTTTTTTGAAATAAATTCCGACGTTAGACCATCTACGACTGTTTCCAAAGAAACTATAACAAAAAATAATGCTTTTGTTATCATCATAGTGTAACTGTGAAGTGAAATGTATTGCAGTTGTGGTCGTTGTATCTGTGAAATTATGATAATTGGCCTATATAATTGTTACGAAATATACTTGCGTTCCATAAATTTTGAGATTTTTGCACAACAATTATTCGACAGCCGAGAAACTGCATTTATTCTGTCGATTTTCTATGTGATTGTGGCATTAAATTTCTTACACAAGGTAAAAATTGTATTTGTGTATATTTTAAAGTCATAAATTAAATGTGTGTGTGCAATGTTTAATGTAGCTTTGCAGCAGGAGCTCAGCAATGTTCGGGTGCTTCGAAGTTTCACTTTCGTTAATGCCGTTACCACAGACGCCAATGGCAATGCAACTAGCTACCGTACGTGCGATGCACGCTGCAAGCTGCAAGTACCGGTACCGTACCGTATACCGTACGTGCCAGGGCAATGGGCTGCTGAGCTGCGCCGCGCCGTGCCGTGGATTATGTGTGCGACTCGCGGGATGACTGTTGAGTGTTGTGTATGTGACCAACCATGCCCATAATAAGATTAACATTATGTTATTACATTAACCACTACGACATGTTTCCTTTTCAAACCTCCAAAAGGCGACATGCAAAAGTTTCAAAATACACGAGTAAACAAAAAGGCCAAAAAGAGGGGGAAAAAGTGGCATGAATCATGATGGCGCAACGGCAATGCTGAACGCGCCTTAACCCGTTGAAGACTAAGTTGTTGTTGTTGTTGTTGTTGGTTTTACGGCGCGTGTCAATCGATGTCCGATTATTTACGCCGATCGGTCTATGAAATTATCAAGATCTGGGGTTGTCACAACGACGTAGATGGCGTTACTCCAGTTGCCAACATTCATAAAAGGCCTCCGCCATCACGGGTCGACCAGTGACAATGGTGCAATTAGAATTAGATAACTTGTTATTGGTTAAAAGAAAGTGCATGCTGCATGAATATGACTGTTAATAAGCAATGCTAGGTGGGACATCGTCTCTATAATCCTGAGTTATAGAGATAAAAAGAAAAAAAAATAATAATGAAAAATTGGTCAACGAAGCATACACATATCCGTGGGACAATTTTCATTCATGGAGTTTTATATTGATATAATTATGTAGCAATATGCATAATACAGTACGGCAAGTATAGCTTACATGGCATACAGCAATACATAGCATGCACCTATACACCTATACACCTATACATCTATACAACGAAGCATACACACATCCGTGAGACAATTCTTATTCATAGAGTTTGATATTGATATAATTATGTAGCAATATGCATAATGTTAACAATTTTCATTCATAGAGTTTTATATTGATATAATTATGTAGCAATATGCATAATACAGCACGGCAAGTATAGCTTACATAGCATACACCTAGGCCTATCCAGTGGGACATCATACAAATACATTTTCCAGTGTGTTTGTGACACATGTGACACGTGCACACTATGCAGTATGGCAAGTTTCACTCACACTTGCACAACTTTAACTATATTAACTTTCCAAACTGACAAATAACAGTAGCCGACATTATACATACAGCCAGTGGGACGTCATATTTCTCTTCACCTTTTTTGTTTTACATTAATAAGTGTGTATGTAATACCTGCACAGAATATAGCATATGGCATGTATAATGTATTCAATAGGCTAAAGGGACGTATAAAATATAGAATTATCGTATGCTGCTTCACAATAGCTTTAAAACCGGTTGGTTTTTCTTACATATGACAGCAATATGTTGAAATTTTGATCATTGCCCAGCAATAGTTTTAAGGTAACCTGATTTCCAATACCAAGTTTCTGAAACA
>JZLH01S0239506.1:10278-31467 GCA_001188425.1 Eucidaris tribuloides | reverse complement strand
TCGTTCTTTCCCTCCATCAGCATCCCTTACCAATCGTTCATTCCCTCCATCAGCATCCCTTACCAATCGTTCTTTCCCTCCATCAGCATCCCTTACCAATTGTTCACTCCCTCCATCAGCATCCCTCACCAATCATTCTTTCCCTCCATCAGCATCCCTTACCAATCGTTCTTTCCCTCCACCAACATCCCTTACCAATCGTTCTTTCCCTCTATCTGTACCCCTTACCAATTGTTCTTTTCCTTCATTCGTATCCCTTACCAATTATCGCTCCATCCATCAGTATCCCATACCAATTTGTTTTCCCCTCCATCAGCATCTTTACCAATTGTTCACTCCCTCCATCAGCATCCCTTACCATTGTTTGTCCCTCAATTGGTATCCCTCATGTACATAACATTTACCCAAAACTTAATTTCTCAGTCCAGTTATCCCTTACCATGTTAATTCCCTCTATCGGAATCCCTTACCAATTGTTCGTTCCCTCCATCAGCATCCCTCATGTACATGTTCAAACTTCCAATGCTGCTGCCATACATGTGGTACCAAAAGGAGTAGCAGTACGGTTGACCCCCAGTTGACCTCAGGGGACCTGATGCGAGACGGGCATTGTCACCTTTGACCCTCGGCGATGACGCTTCAATGAAGATGTAGAAGCCTGTTGACAAACGATTCAAACATGGACACTTACAAAATGCTTTCAGGACTGACACACAAAGTGTGCATCCAATATCACAAATATCATACAAAATTACGATTTTTGTTATACTCTTTTTCTCATAAAAATTGAATATAATTATTGTCATGTATAACCTCATGAATACTATAAAATGTTATGTGTTATATGCAACACATGCGTTTTGGCAAATACTTATTGTACACTTACATGTAATTTATTGTCTTGGTTAATGAAATATTGTCAAATATTTCATAATGTCAATCATTGTTACATAAAACATTTTATATAACAGATACTATTATCTAAATAATATTACTCAAAATACTTATTGTGTCTGTAAACTGCTTACTGTAAATCATTGCTTATAGTCACTAAATATTGTCAAATCTAAAGTCATAATGAAAATCATTGTGTAGCAATGAAAACACCAACATTGTGTAATATCACCGACAGTAAAGCTGAAGCTGAATTTGAATACTGTCATCTTCTGACAAAAGAGAGCAACCGTAAACACCATAATTATGTATATCGTATATCTGAGGGCTGGGGAAATGGGGATGAAGTACCTTACCCAAAGACAGAATCGCCATGGCTTTATATCAGGAAATTCTTATCCACTATGCCTTGCCCACTGAAACTTTAGGGGGCGTTTTAGAATCTCAAATGCGTATTTGGGAATATTACTCCTGTTCAGAAACACACTTTACTATTATCGTGACTATTGAAACCCAACTCCTTGTTTTCTGTTTTCTCAATGTTTAAACAATGATGAAATATATAATTTTTTTGGAATATATCGTGCAGTATTGTATTTTTTCATCGCATATTTTATTTAATCTTTCTAATTAAAAATATCAAATGTCCTTTCTTCGTGATTAATTAACATTCATAAACGCATAGAAAATTATAGGGGTAGGGGTAGGCGTGATTGAACTCAAAAACGTATTTTCGGGTGTTTATCTGATTTTTAAACCATGGTGAAGTTGTTTTTGCGTTGTTGGTTTTTGTCAATTCCCCTAGAGGCAAACCCTCAAGAGGAAAAATGGCCCAGAGGACAATTTTCACAGTGAATAACTCTCCTACAGGACACCATCCCCCCCCCCCCCAAATAAACCCTCTTCAGTGGGTTAACCTCACCATTTCCTGTAGTGTGGTCGTTACGAGGCCCGGTGTAGGCCGAACCGGTCGACGTCTTCCTGATACTCCAGTCAAATACATCCGTACCATCAGGGACTTGAGACCAGCCGCAGAACGTTCCTGACGTGTCGCTGGCACCGAAATCACAACTGACGTCTGGGATACAAATGATGGAAATTAGGACAGTTAGAAACTGCAAGATGTTTGGGATGTCACTGCCAAGATGTTTGGAATTCCTCCATCTATCTAGCCTTGTATATTGATTCATACCACCTCATTTTCAATTGAAAAATACACAAGTTTCATATTATATGTTATATGCTATTCCTTCTGTACACTCTGTACAACAATATAGTGTGTACATGACAAACACCTGTCGCTAAAACATCAACTGCAGATTCGGCATGGGATACCCCTGTTGAGTCAGGCAGCTATAAACATTACCCTCTCTGGTCACATGACCTTATGCCAGAAGTGGTGGCAGTTGATTGTGAAAAACAAATAATCATTCTCATCAAGAAATACATTCTGGTATATATGGTAAATATGAATCGTGCCAGCCTTTTTAACAACAAATAATGGAAACTAGAAATATTGTTTAATCTTCTTATTCAGTATAAACACTTTATACGTGCATTGCTATTCCACTCTGAAAGGTGATTAAGCTGCTAATACAATTACTTGTAGCTCCTCAATGCCATGCCAAAATTACAGTAAGTTTCCAAGTTTCATGTACAAATGTATCATAAAACCTAGAAAATTTTTAACAAGGCATTTCATAATGAGTCTACCCTTTCTAATGGCTTGTAGAACTATATCACTGAAGGAGATTAATACCCCTGGCTCATCATGTCCCTGATTTATTGTCATAATATGTTGTTACCATGGCAACACCTTGGAAAAATGTGTTCAGTACATCTGCACCCCAAGACCAATGTGTGTGCAAAATTTCATGAGCAATGGTCAAAAACTGACTGAGGAAGTAATCAATCCACAATATTTGTACCTAATTTATTGTCATAATATGCCATTACCATGGCAACACAGTGTCCAACATATGTGAAAAATGTGTCTTGCACATCTTCACGCCAAGACCAATGTGTGTACCAAATTTCATGAGCAACGATCAAAAACTGAGGAAGTAGTTTGATGCGCAAGATCTGCAAGAGACCGACCGACTGCCCATCTAACCATATGTTGATTCCTACAGTGTATATACACTCTTCAAACTTTGCTTGGTGGGAGTATAATAAGAACCAATAGAACATTAGTTCACCTCTCTCCCTCTAATACCATCCTAGTTTATGTTACCTTCTGATGGTCCACAATTGAGGAATGCAATGTCATCGACAGCAATGTCGGTTGGTTGGGTGGTGTCGTCAAATCCTACGCCTGGAGATGCTTCAAACCGGATCTAAGGCAGGACAACAGAAATGAGGAGAATTAAAATTAGTGCAAGGAGTGGTGGTGAACCTAGTCAGGGGCATTGCACTTAGGGGCATTGCACATGTTAAGGGGGAAAAGACCACGAGAATGTTCTGAACCTGTTGTTAACAACATTTTATAAATAATTTTATTATCATTTACAAGCATAGAATAAGAGCCACATACTAGTTCATTTGAGTGAGTCAAACGTGAGTCGGATTTTCATATACCATGACGCACCTGTGTGTCTCGATTATGACGGACCATTTTCTTACAATGACTGTGCCTAGGCCTATTTAAACGTATACAAACTGACGCACCCCATTCACCACGCTGTGACGGACCAAATGCTTCCATGATGGTACCCTGCGTCATTATTTGTTGATAAATGACCCACCCATGACGCACCATTCCCAATTGATAGGTGTATAATACCATGAAGTGCATAATTTAGGCTTTGTTCAAACGTCATACAACGAATTTGCCATTGATTCCCCAACCACTGAAGTTGTCTTTTATTTACATACATGGAAAGTGGAAATTAGTGACATAAGTTAAATTGATAAAAATCCAAACAAGGCAAAACAAAAAGACCATGGATATAGGTAGCTCTACTCCGGCCATAGAATCATGTCCAGGGATGAGACTTACATAATACTGTGTAGCACTCCTGGGACCCACCACCAGGGATCCACGGTTCCACTGAGACCCTTGGTCCCCGGTCTGGGACCAGGACCCGTCAGGCACGTTGTTGTCATAGACGGTAGCCACTAGGGTTCCTGACTGACCTCCCAACATGTGGTAGTAGAACTCCATCTCACACCTTGGGGAAAAAAAAATCATTCAATGGATTATACAGATGGGCAATTCCATGATTAGTTACGTCACACTTTATGACAAACTTTACTCAACATTTGGCTCTTACATGAATATGCTTTGATATTATTTTTCTGTTTTGGTACTGTCAGTTCTCGATCTAGACTGGCACCTAGTTCACTACATCAAGCAAAATCATGAGATATGTTTCAGTGGGTAATAACAAGAACTTTAATTATGGTTAGTTACATTACATAAAAAGGACATGAAAAAAAATGACAAGTCTTTGTCCTCAAAGTTTCCTCAACCGGTTTTCAACTGAAACGAAGTGTGGTATTCATGCTATTTCTGCTGTCTTGATAAGTCATTTAATATATACACGTAACTTATTGATAAAAATCTTTTCATTTTTAACTACAACATCAAAAACATGGTTATAGTTACGTTACGGTTAGTTACGTTACATTTTGTCCATCCACACAAATTTGCGTTTATTCATATCTTTTTCAGATTTAGTATGCATATGTGGGGCTTTATTACTTTCAAAACAATGAGAAGAGGCTATTGGCAAGAAAAAAATGGCAGAATATATGATAATTTTTCATAAAACCGAGATTTAGTCACACTAGTCCCACATGTGGTATTTCATGTATGGTTCTGATTCTCCTAGAGGGTGCTGTTGAAGACGTAAAATTTAGAGTAGAAATGATGTCCCCCATTGTTTCTTCATGATTCATACCCATTCAAACCATTAAAATGTAATATGATTCGAGATAGAGCAATATATATAATTTGTGATTTGTCCAATAATTCATGGAAATGCCCAGATATTGACACTATGATGTGGGGGAATCCCAATGGGACCAATAGACTGATTATCAAAAAGGTCCGATGGACCGATTATTGAAAAGGGTCTTGTAGACCAATTATCAAAAGGGTCCAATAGATTGATTATCCAAAAGGTCCAATAGACCTACAAGGGTCAAATATATTGATTATTGAAAATAGTCTGATAGACTGATGATGCAAAGGGTCTAATAGACCCACTATTAAAAATGGGTCTGATACAACGATTATTAAAAAGGGTACAATAGACCGTCTTTGGACCCTTTTTGTTGATCGGTCTATCGGACCCAATTGATTATCGGTTTATCAGACTCTCGGTCTATTGGACCCATCAGGACCCATCAGGTATATTGTTGTCATAAACAGTAGCCAGCAGGGTACCAGCTACATGCTGACCTCCTAACATAGGTGGTAGTAGAACTCCATGTCACACCTTGGGGAAAAAAGCCAACAGACTGAGGTTCAATATTAAAAAAAATACAAGAGCAATGCAAAGCGTAGCATCCCCTTGCCGGGTACATATAGCATACATATTCATATGTAATGAAGTGTGAACTTTGTCCTTTGGCATACATACTTGAAGATCAAAATCTGTCTAACATTACTACAGTCATTGAACAGAACTTGTAATTAGCTATTCTTACATATTTAAAGAGCTTTGACCTTTGACCTTTGACAGAAGTGTAAATAATCTAAAATCAAATTGTACGTTGATAGGATGTATGACAAGATCAAGATTTGACCACCATTTCACTAACAAATGTCGGTAAACATATTAAAGGGATGCGCCGCTCGTAATCCATGTACTACGTTTATTTACCTAAAGCTTAAGCGCATGTCCCCTATTGCAAGGCCGTGCGTAACACTAAACTCTATGCTACGTAGTGTAGAGTTCATTGGTGCGTAACAACAATCGTGGAGCTGCGAACAGAATGGCAGTTGAGGATTAGTTGGGCTTAGTTTGCCTTTCTTCGGGTAAATACGTGCTGCATAGGGAATTGAACACAATTTGTGCATGCTCGTTTTCCGAAAGTATACAGGCATTCCCGAATATTACCCGAGTTGGGCCACCTTCAAACCACCACGATATGCGACTTTACGGTCCCTTTAAGTGGGGAAAACTACCTTTTCATCAACGAATATAGGTCTTTTCTAGGGTAAAAGTATCTTTATTTTCAGTTTTTGCAACCTAGAACCCTGTATATTTTACCATTTTTTGAAAAAAAACAACAAATTTTTGCACACTTTTTGCCAAAAAATAGCTGTTTTGGGGTGACAAAAATTTTCTCCACCAACTTTGAAATGTTTGTACATGTATTATCCACAAAATTAGAATATATCCCTTGATTTTGTTCAAATCCAATATGTCATAGTAAACATAAGTAAAGTCTTTCAACTGAAACTATTTGCTTCAGGTTACTGCAGACTTTACATGTGGAAACCAATAAAATTTGCTCTTTGACAAACAATACCTTCAAAAAGCCCCTTTTCAGAGTGATACATATTTTGGTCCATTGTAAAATCTGATAGAGAGAGGCTAGAGGGCTGAATTTCCCCTATTTTTTGCAGAATTTAAGTAGCTTTACGCTTACTATAATTGTATTTTCCTTACAAATAAATAAACAGGAGAATTTTGCAAAAAACTACCCTTACCCCTTAATTTTGAAAAGTATATAAAAAATCAGGACATTTCACATAAAAGTACATAATGATTGTATTTCAAATAGATAGCCTTGCTTCTTACTCAAACTGCTTAGAAATTATTAAATGGGTGGGATAACCTTCATTAAAATAAATTTAAGGGGACAGCAAAGTAAATATCTGAAAGACTCTTAGATGTTCTACCAGAATTGGTTTCGGAGACTTCATTTTCCGTTAACAATTGTTAGCACATTGTAAGGGCAGAGCTTCTGTTTAAAATTACTTTATGTATCACCATTTCTGCATGATATGTAACTATTCTAATTTGAAATTTGTAATGAAAATAAGTTGTCCAGTAAGCTTTGCAAAATTTTACACAACTTAAACTTTACCAAGTCAATTTTCCGTTAACTGTTTTGAAGCCTCCGAAACAAACTGTTCAGGTAGCTTGTAAAAATACAAAGAACAAGGCTCATTAAATTTGTTTCTCAAAATAGTATTAAGTGTGCTATCTCGCTTGCCTGTAAATAATGGAAATAAACATCAGCGTTAAATAATAGGACTCATTAAAAACTTTCCGTTAATATTTGAAGTCTCCGAAACATGTTGAAGTCTCCGAAACATTTTGAAATCTCTGAAACATCATTACAATTAATTACCAATGTATTTGAAATAGATAGCCTTGTTTGTTACTCAAACTGCTTAGAAATTATTAAATAGGTGGGGATAACCTGCATAAAAATAAATTTAAGGGGACAGCAAAGTAAACATCTGAAAGACTCTTAGATATTCTACCAGAACTTGTTTCGGAGACTTCATTTCCCATTAACAATTGTTAGCTTATTGTAAGGGCAAAGCTTCTATTTGAAATTACTTTATTTATCACCATTTCTGCATGATATATAACAATTCTAACTTGAAATTGGTAACAAAAATAAATTATCCAGTGAGGCTGGCAAAATTTGAAACAACTTAAACTTTATCAAGTCAATTTTCCGTTAACTGTTTTGAAGCCTCCGAAACAAACTGTTCAAGTACCTTGTAAAAATACAAAGAAGAGGGCTCATTAAATTTGTTTCTGAAAATATAGTATTTAGTGTGTTATGTCACTTGCTTGTAAACAACGGAAATAAAAATCAGTATTAAATAATGGGACTCATTAATAACTTTCCGTTAATATTTGAAGTCTCCAAAACATCATTACAATTAACTACCACTGTATTTGAAATAGATAGCCTTGTTTCTTACTCAAACTGCTTAGAAATTATTAAATAGGTGGGGATAACCTGCATAAAAATAAATTTAAGGGGACAGCAAAGTAAACATCTGAAAGACTCTTAGATATTCTACCAGAACTTGTTTCGGAGACTTCACATTCCGGTAACAATTGTTAGCTTTTTGTAAGGGCATAGCTTCTGTTTGAAATTACTTTATTTATCACCATTTCTGCATGATATGTAACAATTCTAACTTGAAATTGGTAATGAAAATAAGTTGTCCAGTAAGGCTGGCAAAATTTGATACAACATAAACTTTACCGAGTCAATTTTCCGTTAACTGTTTTGAGTCCTCTGAAACAAACTGTTCAGGTACCTTGTAAAAATACAAAGAACAGGGCTCATTGATTTTGTTTCTCAGAATATAGTATTTAGTGTGCTCACAACCTGCGCAGTCTTCCAAATGTCCAATTGGATGTTGGTGGCACACTCATTAGCCCTTCAGAAACAATAAGAAACCTTGGTGTTATATTTCATTCTTGCATGTCGATGTCCTACCATATCTCTCACATCTGTGGTACAGTTACCTTTTATTTAAGGAATATTTCTAGGATCAGAAGGTTTATTGACCAGTCTGCCTGTCACAATGCTGTTCATTCTTTAGTTCTGTCTCGTATTGATTATTGCAATGGGCTTCTTTCTTCAATTCCCTCTAATCAGTTGACTCGTGTTCAACGATTACAAAATTGGGTGGCACGATTAATTCTGCAAGTTTCTCGTGATCACCCTTCTCAACCACTCTTGAACTCACTACACTGGCTTCCCTTGAAACAGAGAATAATTTTCAAACTACTCTTGTTTGTCTACAGAACACTCAATAACCAGGCTCCAGAGTACTTATGCAATCGTCTGAATTTATATACACCCACCAGATCACTTAGGTCAGCTAGTGACCCTCTGCGTCTCACATACTCAGTTAGCCGGTGATAGAACATTTACTGTGTCAGCTTCAAAATACTGGAATTATTTGCCACTTTTACAATAAGACAGTCTTCATCAATACCTATTTTCAAAAAGGCATTAAAAACCCATCTTTTTAGCAGTTTGTAGTTTTAAGATTACGTAGTTGTATACAATTGTAAGCGCTTTTGGCCTAATGGGAAAAGTGCAGTATAAGTGATAATAATAATAATAAATAATATGTCGCTTGCCCGTAAACAATGGAAATAAACATCAGCGTTAAATAATGGGACTCATTAAAAACTTTCCGTTAATATTTGAAGTCTTCGAAAACCTAGTGCAGAGTTATTTTTCTCACCTGTTCTTACGAATAAATTTTCAATACCAAAAATGCAAATTGCATACATCAGTTGTTGATATGTCTGGCAAGTCTCCAGCAAGCTGTCAGGTTGTTAAGAGCAACCTTTGTCAGAATAGTATTAAGTTAAACAGTTTATGGGCAAAGCTAAATATGCCCTAGTCTGGCTTCCAGACATTTAGATTAGCCTGTTCTTGCATTTATTGAGCTATGACCTTTGACCTTTGGCCTACCCACTCCAAAATCAAACTTGGACTGTATTTTGATATCATGTACCTTCATACCTTCATACCAAATCTCATCAAAATCTGTCAAATATTGGTAATGTTATCGAACGAAAACCAGTTTTTGCATTTAATAAGCTATGACCTTTGACCTTTGAGCTACAACCTCCAAAACTAAACTTGGACTGTATTTTGATATCATATACCTCCATACCAAATCTCATGAAAATTGAGCAATCATTACTTAAGTTATCGACTTCGTCGGGTGAGGGGATAATAAAAGTTTGTTACCAGGCCTAAACAATATTGCACAATGGAGAAATAAACAGCATAGAACTTTTCGAAAGTTGTGCTGGCACCAGATATATGGATATTTATCACACATACTTCTGCCACTGACATTGGAAGAAGTCAAAAATGCCCTCAATCAACTATCCTGCATGATGCTTGCATGAATTACTTAATACATCCCCTCTGTGGTGCCCTTAGAGACTATTTCATCAATTGCACAAGTCTGCCTGAAATCTGTATGACAGTTTTATACAAAAGTAATTTCTTCTCTTGCTGTTTCAGGATGTGAGGGGGATATTCAAATAAATGTTATCTCCCTGTTACAGTAATCAAACAATAGATAATGCAGCTTTCATTCTTTTCACTATATTCCAGAAATGGGGACAAAATGGCTTTTACAGATCTGCCCAGTACATCCCCCACAGAGAGAAGATTGTTTTCGTCTATACTTTCTTGTCCAGAATGTGCATTTACCTGCCTACATTTGCCATTCCTCTCACAAATCACTTCTAACTTTATCCCTTCTTGTCAATACCAAAGAATATGGCAACATCTTCAACTCAGGCACATGGAACTCTTCTCCCTGTCGTTTTGTGATAGGTACTGTCTCAAGCCTGTACATCATGGTCTAACCACAGTCCTATAGATTTTCCCTTTAGTTGTAGCAGATATCCTGCCATCACACATCACTCCTGTCACTCCTCGACTCATTCCAACCTACCTGGATTATCTTCTTCCCTGTTACAGTCCCCATTATTTGCAGTGTTGGACCCAATTAAGTATCACCTCACACACAATTTTAACCCGTTGGAAACGATTTGATTTCGCTATAACACACATTTTCCATAGACACCAACATGAGTTAACTCGTACTTAGTCTCCAACGGGTTAAAAAAAGGAACCTTGCCACTGACCTTTGACCCGTGTCCCCCAGGTCCAAGGGACTGACCAAGAGGGCGGTCATCCCAAACGTGCCAAAGGTGCTGTCCACAAACATGTAGAAGCCGTCGGGTGAGGTGGTGGTGTGGTCGTTGGCTGGTCCACGGCCTGACGGGGCTTCACTGGCCTTGGTTCTGGTCCAAAGGTACAGACCATTCGGGATGCTGGTCCAACCGCATGAGCTTGATTCAAAGTCACAATTACCTGTGAAAAAACAAAATGGCACCAAATGTTTTAGACTGGTTGAAAGAGGTAGACCATTTGGGACACTGGACACTAGGTGAGTTGGAAGTATATGGTCATTAGATGGTCCATGACCAGATGAGGCTTTACTGGTCTTGGCCAGGCCTGGTCAAGAGACATAAACTATGTTCTTGAATTGAAGTCGCAATCACCTGTGAAAAATTTGACACCAAAGATTGACCTTTTTAACGTTTACTCAATGGTTCGTTAGATACAGCTAGACCATTTGGTTATGATATTGTGGATGGCTGCTACACAAGGATGTTCAGGCCCAATACATGAGGAGGATCACCAACTCAGAACTTTATGGAAATCTGCCAAAAGTCAGCTCCAAAGTGGCACGGAGGAGGCCGAGGCTTGCTGGGTATGCTGACAACACCCTGAGCTAACACTGTATTTGGTTTTACTGTGGGAACCACACATGGGATAGCTAGGCACATGAGACAGCCTGGGCAAACATACATTGACACACTGAGGGCTGACACTGGACTCCATATGATACACAGGACACCGCGGCCATAATGGAGCACAAAGAGCACTGGAGGGACATTTTACATGGATCTCGGGAACATTACACTCATGATAACGTGATAATCACTATACAATGGCAATGCCATGCATGCATGTAAGATGCAAACCCGTTGGAGACTAAGCATGAGTTAACTCTTGCTGGGTCTACAGAAAATGTGTGTTTATACTGGCATCAAATCGTCTCCAACGGGTTAAAGAATTCATGAGGATGGTAAACTCACCACAGTTAGTTTCATCTTCTGACTGTGCACAGTCTGGTGTCCCATCACATCTCTGTTGTAGAGTGATACACGTCCCATCAGTGCATTGGTAGGAGTTGGGAGCACATGTCGGTAGCAGGGGAGGGGGCTGGGTCGGTGCAGCCGTGGTAACGGTAGGAAGCGAT
Organism: Eucidaris tribuloides; assembly: GCA_001188425.1. Lineage (NCBI taxonomy): Eukaryota > Metazoa > Echinodermata > Echinoidea > Cidaroida > Cidaridae > Eucidaris > Eucidaris tribuloides. Next base: position 19,775 of record JZLH01S0239506.1, on the reverse strand, counting down.
GTGTCAAGGAAGGTACAGGCAGAAGTAAAACTTGTGTCGTCAATCGCAATGTCGCCACGGACATCGTTGCCGCGGGTTGCTTCAATAATCACCTGAAGTTGTAACCGTACATGAAAGCTATTAATATACTACCAAGTTACCCTTGGTGACAGAGCATTTTTGTATGCTGCCCCCAAAATGTGGAATAATCCTCCATTGTTTGTTAGACAATCACCTTCCGTAAATGAGTTTAAGAAGAGGTTAAAAACCCATTTGTTTATTGGACTTTTAAGCTGAATTGTATTTTGATACATGTGTACAAAATAATTATATTGTAATGCACAGTAGAGTACATTATTATATTATCTGCGCAATATAAATGTCCTTTATTATTATCATCATTATTATTATATGAAATATGATGACTACTAGAAAAGGGCCTTTCTGGCCCGTTGACAGTAGATTATCTATCACAAGATGATGAACCCTTGGCTTGTATTCTCAAAAACCAACTAACTTAGCCCACTGACTAACTCTGGATTGTTTTATGGAACACCACTTCAAACAATATCTGATACAGTGTGGGTGCCTAGATCTGTAACAAATATACCTTTACAATTTTTGTCAAAAAAATGGATTACAATTTTAATTTTGTAACATATTTGATACTAATTTTTCACTTAATCTGAAAATAATTAAACATGAAATGAATGTGTTAACACTTGTCATTCCATAGAATAGGGGACTAACATTCTAGAATTAGTCATGGGACTAACATTCTAGAATTAGTCAGGCGACTAGGTTAGTCTGCTTTGGAGAATACCAGACATAGTGTTTGGTGCTCCATGACAGGCTTGTTCAATGAGAGATTTAACATGTTTTCCTTAGTTGACCATGAATGGAATATTAACCTTATAAATGTAAGTGGCTTGAAGAGAAACATGGCTTCCTATCTAATAGATTTAGTTCAAACTACATTTTCAACAAAAAATGTGATATGAGGTTCTTGTTATCTCGGAGAATATGTGAGATTTACGACCCATTTTATCATTATTTGCTTTCTGTAGTAAGCATGTGGCATACACTGAAGTCTGCCATTCACTGTTTTCTAAAGTGCAAATTCCATGTTTTAACCTGTTGGAGACGATTTGATTTCACTATAACATGTATTTTCCATAGAGCACGACACGAGTTAACTCGTACTTAGTCTCCAACGGGTTAAACTAATTTTGTATTCTTAGGTGAAATGCACACGTGCTAATTTTTTTTTTTTGCGGGGGGGGGGGTTCTTGCATTGTATTTTAACAATGACTTTGCTAGGATTTTCATAATTCAATAGTTTTTAGGCTAATCAGGTCTTATCATGAAATTCCATGCGCTCTTCCTAAATTATGGAGAATTTTTCAGTATCATGGAAGACTGGGGACTAAAGTGTAATATATGAACCTGGAAGTTTGTGTCTCTGTTGAGAGTTATGTCGGCCCTCTCGTAGTAATCCCCGATTTCACCGGTCCTGGACCACTCTAAGGTCAAAGGTCCATTGATAGTATCTCTGGTATACACACTGAGTGTGTTGATGTCTTCTCCATACATATGGAAGTAAAATCTCAGGAGGCAGAGGGAGGACGTGGTGGCCTGGAGGACACGGCTGCCAAGGCGGGCACGGTCTCCTAGGTTACCGTTGGATGTCTCCAGGTACAGGTACGTTCCTATTAGGAGAAGGGAACATGAGGAGAACCTTACATTAAAATTTAGAGACTGTCGTTTCAAGTCATGCATTTCAGACCCCCTATTGTGTCAGTCATCAAAGTTATCACTAAGTAAACAATACCCTCTCTGGTCACTAATCCTTATGCCAGAACTGGTGGTGTTGTGTAAACATTATCTCCAGAAATTAGGCTATAATAAGAATGGGGGGGGGGGTCTTCACTGTCTTCCTGATAGAAGGCCATGTTTAAATTGTTATCTCACTCTGAATGGTAGTTTAAAGGATCCCCATGGTGCGATTACCACATCAAACAGTGCCGATTTGACAGTTTGTTTTCGAGTTTCATGTTTAGCAGATTTACAGAACTCGGAAGGTTTCTTAACGAAGCGTTCTCGTAATGAGAAGTTTATTTTACCATCTTGTCTTGTGAAGGGTGCGAGGTCAACAAATCCTCTGGATGACTACCCCATAGGACAATTATCCACCAGAACAATTATCCACCAGGACAAATACTGCTGGGACAATTACCCCTGGGACAGCTACCCCCAGACAATACCCTGGGACAATTATCTCCCTATCAAAACTAATGCTGGGATGACAACCCCTGGGATGGTTACCTCTGGATAACTACCCCTAGGACAACTGGTCTGGGTTATCCCGGAGTAATTGCTGCTACTCGGAGTCCATCTCTTCACTGAGGAGCTGTTCCCAATTACAGGAGTAAGTGGCTGATGTTCTTACCTTTGTGTGAAGGATACTAGGACAACTACCCTCTGGACGACTACTCCTCAGACAATGACTCCTTGAACAATTATCGCTGGGACATTTATTCCTAGGACAATTAGCCCTAGGACAATTACCCCTGGCACAATTACGCCCAGGACAACTTAATCCTATTCCCAGGATTTGCAGTCATGATCCATACCAGATCTAAGACCAGTTGTATGGTCTCGCGTTGGTCCAGTCCAACTAGTCAGGGTTGTCCCAGAGTACTGCCGCCAGTCCATCTCATCATTTAGGAGCTGTTCCCAGTTACATATCCCGGACTCAAAGTCACACTGGTCGTAGGAATCTGTTGCGAGAATAATGGCAGAAAGTATATTCCTCTATTATTTATTTCTTTATTTATAGAATTATTTATTTAATTGAGTCACATATTTATTCATTCATTCATTCATTCATTAAGCCAAGTATTCACAACAGTCCATATTGTTGGTAACAAATCGTGGACTCAAATTATAGTAGACATCAGGGAATAAAAACAATGCTTTTTGTGATGTCTTTATTTGTGTATTTTATATATCTAAAAATTGTTTAAAACATTTATTACCTTTCCCCAAAGTGATAAATGTGTGATATCTACGCACATGCTGTTACATAGTTGGACTATGAAGAGCATATACATAAATGCATACTTGTAATAGTAATAGTAGTAATAATAATAATAACAATAATATTAATAACAATAACAATAACAATAACAATAATAATAATAATAATAGTAATAACGATAATAATAATAATACTAACAATAATAATAACAATAACAATGATAATGATAACAATAACAATAACAATAATAATAACAATAATAATAATAACAATAACAATATTAATAATAACAATAACAATAATAATAATAATAATAATAATAACAATAACAATAATAATAATAATAATATTTAGATATTCCTTACCACAAGAGGTTTCATCGGACATATCACCACAGTCATCTGTCAGATCACACACTCTGTCATAGTTGAGGCAAATATCGTTGGAACACTGGAATGCACCGCCGCTACAAGGTGCAGAGGGCGCTATACATAAACGAGAAGAATAACAACAAGAAAAGGTATAAATATGCACTACAAAAATGTGAAAACAACATCATCGACAAATGTGATTGTAATTCTTCATCGTCCTTAACTCTTCAAGATGCTATCTAACTCTTAACATGCGTAATTCGCACCCATGCACTCCCGGTGGTATGCAAACTTCGCATTTCATGCTCAAACGTAGAAACAAATACATACACACAAATTAATTGATTTCTTCGATAAAGGCAGTATTCGCTTTATATTGTTGACTTTCCTCAAGTACGGGGGTATTATGTAAAATTCTAAAGGAACCAGAAAAATCAATAATTACAATCAAGGCCCCCTTGATACAATAAGATGCTGGGTTAGATGCAGTTTCAATAAGACATGCTATTCATTGATAATCTCTTTATTCACTTCTCCATTCTTTGACTTTTGGTGACTCATCTTTTCTTAAATGAAAGGGATTATTCAGAGAGGTGAAAATTCCATGTAATAGATTTTTCATTTGTCTCTCTCTGTATTTTTTAGATCGCAACTGCAGATCTATAATTTTTAACAAACTTCATCTTTTCTTCATGAACTTGTAACAAATCAGGTTTCTATGTATAGCTTGTGGTTTACCTTCTTGTATTTCTTGAATAGAGTCATATATATTCAAGCTGGAAGCTTAGAACTGTATTGGTTGCAATCAGGCATTACTTTGCAAAATCCAGATGCATATTTCCAAATAGCCTTTATGCATTCAGAAAGTCTGTAAAATGTTCTTCAACTTTGCTGTACAACACTTTTCCTTAAAAAAGTTGCTGTGAAAATTTACAGCTAGTTGAAGTCAGTAATTCAATTTCCTTTCCTGTTACTGAGCCATCCTTGAAAATAATTTTGCATGCAGGGGTGGAAGCACCATTTAAAAGATTCAGATTTTGATATGAGACTTGCATTACAGTGTTTCAATGGACAAACAAACACCCTAAAACACGAACATTAAACAATTATGTTTTAACCCTAAAAGATCCGGGCTATCTCCGGTCATGTCATCGGGGGGGGGGCATTATGGACCCCCCTCCTTCAGATCTCGCGATCGCCACGAAAATTTGTATGCGTAGAGCTGGATGTAATCTACAAGAATGTGTCATTAGATTTTTTAAAAATACATATTTTATAGTTTTTAATAATTAATTATGCAAATTTATGAATGAAATCATATTTTTGCTTATAACTCACTTAAAATAGTTAATAGAATTCTACGTTTTAGTGAAAATAATCTTTCTGACATTTCCAACATTTACCTACACAAAAAATGCCGAATCAGAATTTATTTCTTATGTATTTTATTGTTGTGTTAATTTCTAATGTATTTCTTTGTTTTTTCAACCTTTTGTTTTTTATTGTTTTTCGATGAACTTTGTTGGGGACACTTTTGCGATCATGAACAGCATAAAATTAATCCATTTCAACCAGTAAATGTAAAAATAATCATACATTTATGATTTTGGGCTGAAACACAATTTGCATTGATTTTGTGCACAAAATCATGTGTTTGAGCAAATTTGGAGCTGGCATGCATGTACGAAAAGTCGCGCAGCATCATAACAGTACGTCCGATTTTTGCGAAAATGGTCTCAAATGATGCGCAAGACTTGAAAGTAAAAAGCCAGCGAACGGCGCGGTCAAAAAAATTTGTGCGGCAGAATAGTCATGAAATTTGTTGAGGGAGGGCTACCCCCCCAGATATTAACGGTTAAGACCCCCCCCCCCCCCAGATATTAAGGTTAAGACCCCCCCCCCCAGATATTAAGGTTAAGACCCCCCCCCCCTTCCCCCACTACAGATGGGGAAAAAACAGTTCAGAGTAACAAAAACAGTATTTTGACATTTCATTGATCCATTTCCACCATGGAATAGGTTTCCTTTGGACCTGACAGCCTTGTTTGGCCATTGTTCAACTGTGCCCCACATTCTCGTCGGACACCTACTAGTTTTTAGTTTTTCTTGTCACTTTGCTATTTGGCCGTTCCAGGGCTGGTATAGCCACGATTTGGCCATGAAAGGTTGGATCTGAGGACATTTCTTTTTATCTTGTTTCTTTGCCTTTTGGCCACTGTACATGTTCTCATTGTAACCTGAGGATTTTTTGGGGGGTTTGTTTTTTGCTTCACGATCTGGCTATGTTCCTATCGCTGCATGGTGCTGCCCCTACATAAAACACCTCCTGCATAAAAAACCCCCCTCACACAATCCTGGCTAGAAGGTTTGATGTAGTTTACCTGGGAAGCCACACCCCTTAAACTCCACATCATCAATAGCAATATCCCCGAAGACATCAAAAGAACGGGCAGCCTCGTACTGAATCTAAAATGGAAGCAGCGAAGTAACATAATTATAAATTATGAATTAAATCATCAAGACTGTACAAGAATATGAGTCCTAAAATGATTACAAAATACACCTTGTTGGTGACAATAATGACAAAAAATTATCAATACCTTGGAAAGAAGTATACATTAATAAGCAGCAAAATTCCTGTTTTTCTTCAAGATAGGTCTGTTCCCTGTTTGCATTCTTCATTAAAATGGTGGGTTCCACTGCTGTATACACATAGCACCTCTGGGGCCGTAAACCCTTCATGCGTCATGTACAGTCATTTCTGAATGCCAAATTGTTATCTTCATGATTGTTTCATCCTAGTAAATAATTGTATCATGTTACATTGATGTATGAAATATTCAAAGAAAGCTTTATTCTGAAATTTGGGGTCAATTTATTTCAATCAAGATTAAAGATTGTGTCAGGGATGTGCAAGTCCATTACTTCCCTCCATTATCAATACCAAATGGTTGTCTAGTACTTACAAACGGTGTGTTGAAAGTTTGAGATTCATACGTCATGAATTTGTTGTTTTATGAGAAAAACTAATAATGACATGTTACCAGAATGTTATTCTTTCCATGATTTTAAATTTTGCTCAAATCGCGAATCGCGGTTATGTGTACCGTCGCAAGACCAGCGGAGCGCACCGATTGGTTAAACGGCTAACTCCGCGTGACCTTCGGCTAATGGCTGATCAGACAATTTTGGAACGGCCCGTGCACATCGACGTCACAGATTTTTTTTTAAAAGACGTCAGAGTCATTTGAAAAAGGATGAAGTTTAACCGTCCAGATTTTCACCAAAACTCAATATTTTACCCCAAGTCTCTATGAGAGGTGTTTACATATATTAATCTTCACACTGGATATGATTTCAGCTGATTTAATTCATTTAGATGTTTTTTGACGTGCAAATCAATGACACAATCTTTAACCCCTTGGGCTCGATGCTATATGGCACTGTTGTTTGTTGAGAGACGACGCAATTTGCACGTGGTTGACTTTGAATGGAATATAAACCCATGTTTTCTTACAAAATTCTTCACAGAATATTAATTTTCTCACTTTATACTGGTCAAAAATGTGTCATTTTTGGGACAGATGCATTAAGCAATAAAACTATACCATTTATCCAGTGTTTGACTGAAATTTTTGACATATTTTCTGGGCTTTTGTAGAAGCCCGTCGTCTCTGAGTGTGCAATCACTGGGCTTCTGTACAAGCCCGTCGTCTCCAAGGGGTTAATTTAGGTGTGAATTTACATATCAGGGGTCTCTAATGAAAAAGCGAGCTCAAGAGCAGTAGAAGTCACATTTGCTCCTCTGGCATTTACTCCAGCCAATCATTTATCGAATGTGTTATAATGGTAATAATAATACATGTGACTTGTATTATGCCACGTCCACTCTGTAGAGTGATCATTACATGATATCACAATACTGCCACAGTCACTACTACTCAGTGGGGGTTTGGCAGTTTACAGGAAACAGAGAAAAGAATGGGTTAGATGGCCACTTCAGGCACCAAAATTCAGATGGGGTTTAGAGCCAGACCTAAACCCCAGTTAGTTGGGTTCTTAACTCTTTACATGCGTGATTTGCACTCATGCACTCTCGGCAGCGTGCGAAAATCGCATTTCACGCTCAAATGTAGAAATGATTGTATTCACCTGATTTATACTGATTTTCACGGTGGTAGCAGTAATCGCTTTGAATTGTTTACATTCCTCAAGTACGGGGCTATTATGTAAGAGCTTTTGCTCATGCTAGTCCCACTCTAATAATATAATAATCTACCAATTGTTATCAGAAGTTGCAACTCTGCGGATTCATTTAAAAACAGTCTAAAAACTCACCTGTTCAATGCTTCCTAGTAATTCTTCACTCGTTGTTATTTCTCCTCCCTACTGTTACTGTTACTGTTACCTTTCCAACACATGCGCCTTGAGCACTCTACTGAGTGGATTTGGCGCAATACAAATCACATGTATTATTATTATTATTATTATTATTCTAAAAGAACCAGAAAAATCAATAAATACAATCAATGCCCCATGATACAATAGGATGTTGGATTAGATGCAAGAGAACTTTGAAAAAAAACTGGCAAAGTCAATTACAATAAGATGTGCTTTTCAATGATAATCTCTGCATTATCCCTATTCATTGACCTTTGGTGACTTTATCTCTTTTTCATGAACTTGTGACAAATCAGGTTTTTATATGAAGCTTGTGGTTTACCCTCTTGTATTATTTGAATAGAGTCGTATATTATCAAGCAGGAAGCTTAGAACTTCTGGTATATTAGTTGCAATTAGGCATTACTCCACAAAATCCAGATGTTTATATCCAAATAGCCTTTATGCAATCAGAAGGTCTGCAAAATGTACTTCAACTTCGCTGTGCAACATTTTTTCCTTAAAACGTTGTTGTGAAAAGTTATAGCTAGTTGAAGTCATGCAGTCATTCAATTTCCATTCCCGTTACTGAGCGCTCTTTGAAAATAATTCCGCACGCAGGAGTTCCACGGTCCCGCTCACAAAGAGTTAAAAGAAAGGACTGGATGTAATGATCCAGCTTACCTGAAATGTTTCTCGGACACGACCCACTCCAAGTTGGACCAGGTTCCACTGATTCCCCAGGCTTTCAGAGAAATAAATCAGGAGGGTACGGGACAGACCTGATGAGATGTAGATGCCGAGACTACCAACATCTAAAACCAGATAGAAGGAGAAAACAGAAGGGAAGATGGCATTTCAAATATGTTGAAATTGGTAGTTATGTCTTACACTCAGTGTATAGTTTTGAAATATATGGGAAAAAATTAAATTTGCTGCTATTGTGTTTTTTAGATACATCTTTTAGTGTCATGAAAACCACTGGCTCTGAAATGCACAATAATTTCTTCTTTTTTTGTGAGAAATTGGTAGAAAATAGAAAAGCTTATTATCTGTGCAAAATTGCACACAAAACCCACCATCAATTATTGTGAAGTCATGCACTTAAAATGCACGAAGGATTAAAGGCAAGATTTAACAATGACTACAGTAAAATCTGAGCTTCATTATCCTCCATGCTCCAGGGTCTTTGATGAGGTTGAAAAATTAAGCCCTTACAAATTGTGCTTTAAACGTGATTATTTAGTGCTTTAAGCCATTGAAGACTGCACACAAGATATCTCCTCTTTACGTCTATGTGAAATGCATGTCAGAGCAAAATTAAACAGTCTTCAATAGGTTAAAAGAATGAAAATCTGTGAGTATCCAGCTTGACCTTATGCTGACCTTGTCCATTTCCCCCAAAGACTATTGTTTCTCTATCTCTAGACTACTTTATAGTCCACCTGATGAATAAGTCAGGGGTGATGTTTATCAATGCATACAGTACCTTGCCAGTGGCAGCATAACATTCCAAACTTTTGTACGCTTCAAAGTCTATTTGCCCATTAAAGTCACTATAATGCAGCTCAGATATCAAAGTTTGACAAGTTTTTAAAATGGAGTTCCACCAGCATGATTGCCTAGTAGATAGAGCATCCGCCTTACGATCAGAAGGTCACAGGTTCGAGCCACGGCCGCGTCATACCAGAGATTTAAACTAGAGCAGTTCGACTGCGCACAGTCGA
>JZLH01S0239439.1:3010-24171 GCA_001188425.1 Eucidaris tribuloides | reverse complement strand
GGAAATTCTGAGTTTTACATATTGTTTCATAATGCGACGTTTCATTCGGCCCTACATTTGCGTTACCTGTGCACTAAAACAGGGATATGATATTAATGCCATTTGGACCCGATGGAAAACACGGTTAGTAATGAACAGGAAAAAGAGATTTATAATATCGAAACAAACATCGGGATGAACAATTTCTTTAGCATTTTAAAATTTTATAAATGTATATTGATAATTGAATATAACGCAAAAACACCTTTTTTTAAATTGAAAATTAGGGGGATATTATGCTACAGATCATTCCCCCTTCCCGAAAAGTGGTGGCGATATAATCTCCCAATCCCCCTCCTACCACATTTACGACATTGCAATTCGGCAGTTGCAGGTTGCTGGTTCGCGCCAGTATAAAACTACACTCCAAAACCAACGTTTTGAAGTCGGAGGAACTACACATTTTCAAAATTGATTGCATAATAACTATACATCCATTACACACGGAATTTCCCGGGGATGCAACGCTTCAAATTATTAGAGAAAGTATAAGCGAGCCGGAGCCTTTTGAGTTTTTTAGAATTAAAATTGAAACGATTATAAGCATTTTAAAAAGGCTTTTCAGGAAATTCTCACTATATGCACAATTTTATCAATGGATTAATTAATAAAAAAAAATATTTTTCTTTAAAAGTGTGGGGGGATGATATGTACAGGCCGACCCCTCTTCCTCCTCGAAAAAGAGTGGGGGGATAAATCCCCCACCCACCCCCGCGGATTTACGCCGATGACTTTGCTCAAGTAATGTTACGTAAAATTAATATTTGTTCTGTTGTGCCTTTTCCCTTCAAACTTGGACAAGGACTTTTACTCTATGATAGTGTCATTCTCTCCAATTCTTACACTGTTGCAAAGTTTTTTCTTGGGTATTTTTATTTTTCAAACCTTGTTCCATTTAATAGCGTATTCTCTCTATCTTTCCATATCTTATCAATAGTTGCCTTTACTTGTCTGGTGCAATTTCAATGTCTGCTGTAGAGGAATTAATTCTTTGAAATTTTTCCTGGCAAAATGATACATTGTTCGTTTATAAAGCCCAAGGTAAACGAAAATATCATTGATGAATATGCCTTACACGTGGTATAGCTCACGCTGAGTGATGACTGTCTCGGCTCGTTAAGACCAAATGTGCGTTTCGGAGGTAAAGTTTTCAATATGCATACACACACACACACACGCACACACGCACACACGCACACATCGCACACACGCACACAACACAACACACACACACAACACACACACGCCCGCGCGGCGCGCGCGCACGCACACACCCACACACAAACACACTCAATGCACTACTACAAGAAAAAGATTTGCTGTATTAAATCAATGCTGCCACTTTCGCTTCTGAGTCGGCCATGAATAGCAAACTCGGCAGGAAGTCCAAGATGCTGATATACAGTGTGTTTAAAATTTCAGATTTCAGATTCATATTTTATTGTCCTCAGTGGAAACTCACTGTTGGCATATACACTCCTGCTCATAATTATGGAATATTTCGTTGATACTTAAGTTCTTTCTCCTATATCGTGCAAAATATTCAAGAAATGTTTATTTCACCAAAAAAAGTAATAAAAAGCAACACAAAAAACTGATAGATTTTGATCTAATTTCAATTATCATTAAATTTCAATTATCATTAAACATCAGAATGATCTATTACAAGTCTAATAACGCGCGTAACCACCACGTGACTCAACAACAACTCTAAATACGCCATTTTTAAACACAGGCGTTAGCGTCGAGTCGGACGCTACAAATGCTCAGCATTCCTAAATACTTATATTATACTTGTTTCACAGGGTGAGCAAATATTAATCCCAGAAGTACCGTTCACGAAAAAATGCAACTTCTAAAATGTCTCTAAAATATTCCATAATTATGAGGCATGAGTGTATATACATACCTTAATTACATAAATTATACTACACAATACAACAATACAATTACAAATTCAATTAATATACACTTAGGCCTATATACGCACCATAGATATGAGCATAAACACAGATATAAAATCTCTGTTACAGTCATGGTACACAATTAATTCAATTAGGTATATAATATTGTGATTAAGAGTGGAGAGCAGATATATTATTGTTGCCATTGTTATTGTCATTATTTCAGTTATTATATTGTTGTCTTTATATTATGATATTACATGTATTAAAGCTTATGATATGTTAAACTGGTTGAAGAGGTGAAATTTAATGCGGTACAGATGACTGGCGAAGTGACAAGATATGGGCTTATTCATTTAAGTTCATTGTATTTACGGATAGAGAGCGAAACAAACGAGTTGAGGAAGAGTGAAGTACGTGCTTTCATTGACCTGTACCGTTTGCCTGAGCGCATGAGAGTATAACATAGGTGTAGAGGGTGATTAACATTTCCTAACATCTGTGAGACATGTTTCAAAATCATATTGTTGCATTCATTTGACAGATTTTGTCACTTCGCCAGTCATCTTGCCAGCATAATTTGCTATTTTTCGTAATTTTTTAAAGTCATTTTTCCAGCATCCATCAAACCAAACTACACAGCTGAAGAGCATGACACTTTCGATTACGGATTTGTAAAAAAAAGTAGACACTTAGGAAAAAAATTATTACACGAAAATCTCATGATCTAGGGATTATTTTTGGAGGTAAGAAACGAAGAAAATGTCATGTTTGCAAGATGAAATGTTCATTGGAAACAAATGTCATTTTCTCTTTTTTTTTAGGGGGGGTGGGGGATGAGTTGTATCTGAATCATTGCTTCATTTCTGCTTCATTTTTAATCCTGAGCATGCTCAAAGAAGAGCTTATATCAATTTTGTGACAAATGTTTGGGTCACATTTTTTGCAGGGGGAGGTCCCTTTGGTACCATGGTCCCCCTCCCATATCAGCTGACGAGCAAAAAAAAAGTCCCTTCTTCCTCGTCGGGATGATGGGGAGGCACTGTGCCCCCCCCCTCCGCCCCCATAGGTATGCTAGTGAAGGCATTGGAAAACAATGTTTCCAGTTAGAAAAATCTGAGCCACAGGATTCATCATGCTACCAGTGTCTACGGCAATGTCTAAAAATGAAGCCCTGAAAAAAATTGCAGTTCAAAATGATCATCAAGTGCTTTTAAAAAGTGAAAATCATTGAGCGACCATTCCAATTCATCCCATAGACTGCTGTGTTGATAAATTATTTTCATCATCTGAGAATAATTCATGTACCGATTTTTTTTCTGGACATATTTTTTTCAAGTGACACCGTAACTGTCTGAAGTTTTGTGCAGCGTAACTGTATGTAGTATTGTGTTCTAGGGTTTTTATTGTCCATTCAAGCACCGTCAGATATGTCAGATAGCAAAGTTTAAACAATTTTTAAATGGGGCATCCTCAGTGTATATTGTTTTAAGTATGTGAACAATCGCACGTAATTTGCTAAATTATCGATGAAATTGACTCATAAACAACTTCATATGTAAACAAAATAATTTGATAGTTGTGACTCATCACTTTGCCAGAATGTACACACTTAAAGATAGAGTTCGGGATTTGCACGCCAGAAAACGGCAAAACGAATGAAATCAGTTCAAATCGTTCACAATGTGAAGATTAGTACCTGTCATAGAACCTTTCGGTAGATTAGAAATTAAAATTGAAATTTCCATTCGAATAAATTTAAAATTTACTCTAAGACTGTTTTATTTTCTAACGAAATTTAAGAACCGTACGCTTTGAAATTTAACAAAATACGATAAACCTATTACATGGTACTTTATTATACGTTTTTCATCATGTTTGGCTTGATTTTTCAAAATACGGTTTACTAAAATAATTTTAAACATTATTTGGACTAGTCCTTTAAAAATCAAAGGTTTTATCTGACGCCAATGAAGGATCAAAGAGCACTTGCGTCACCCATTTAAGTAACTCCGCCCGATGTTCAAACTTGCAAATAATTAATATTAGTAAAGTGGTTACAGGGGTCATGTTAATCATTAAGATCTTACACCTTATACATAGTGACACTTATTAATGATATGAAAATACACATTTACGAATACCATTGTGACTCGAATTGCGTCAATGATCTCCCAACTGGTACCAGCCGGTGTAATCTCATTAGAAAATTGTTTGTGTTTAAACATAATCATCTATTGAAGGGATGCGCCGCTCGTAATCCATGTATGTTCAATACCATTCGCTTACCCCTATTGCAAGGCCGCGCGTAACAACCATCGCGGAGCTGCGAAGAAAATTGCCGTTGAAAGTAGGGTCGTGTGCATTTCACCTTTCGGTTGAATGCGTGTTGCATAGGGAAATGTACACAATTCGTGCGCGCTCGTTTTCCGAAAGTATACGGGCATTCCCGAATATTACCCGAGCCGGGCCAGCTCGACAACATCACGAAGTGCGACTTTTTGGTCCCTTTAAGTTGCCAAAAAAGATCAAGTGACTTCAGATATACGTACACAAAATGATGCCAAGTCACTCGCCTAAAAAATAAAAATAAACTTCATGAAAATATTATTTCTTATCAGAAATAGTTTAGTACGTGGGCTATTAACTGATTAGACACAAATTATTGAAATTAAGATTGGTTATGGACATCACCAAAGTTGTTGATATATCCTATATTATTATTTATTCTACGCTGAAAAAACAAAATTCGGTTTAAGAGTTACTCAAAACATACACTTTTTATGTTAAACGCCTAGATTTTGAAATTGCACAAGAAACCAAAAGTTGTGTAGTGTATATTCTAGGCACACTGTTCTAAATCTCACTATATTTCATGAACCTACAGTATAGGTCCATAGGTATATCAGGATGATTACAGTACTTCCGTATTGCCAGTAATACCAGACTGTTGTGCTGGAATGCATCAAACACAGTGAAAGGAATGCAAGGTCATCTGCATGTACAGTACAAGTGATTTACACCATGGAGATAAAAGAGACCTACATCCACTGTCTAAAAATCGACTAGTACCAGTTGTAAAATTTGTGGAACTGTAGACCAAAAATCAAATTGAAGTTAAACATCTACTATAATTCCACTAAAACTGCGTTTCTAGCTCCTACACTTTTCTTATACACTAGTGCTTTTGCACAATGTTGAATTCTAGGCATGCAAAAGAGACACCCCGCCTTTAAATCTGCATGAAAAAAACATTGATATTTTGTTTCCTTCTCGTGCCTGTTAAGAGACCGGCGTATTCCACTATACTTCCCCGGCCAATTCCACTTTTTTAAAAATTCGAATCGTAATTATAGCATGTTCAACATTATGACTTATGACCTTATGATTCAGCAAAAGATAAACAAACCTTATTTATTTTGACGTGCTTTACGTGATTACCATGAGTGCATCGGGTAAGGTTTATAGATATATTTCACACAGTAATGCAAAATGGACCTACGCAGCACTCAGCAACGTCAGGTGAATGCACAGAAATATATATCATTGATGTGCATTTGCTTAATTCTGATGTCATGCAGGACTGCAGCCCAAACAGGTGAGTGTATCTCAGTTATTATCATCTGAATTTGATTTAGAAGTTAACATTGCAATGCATATCATGCCAGAATACACGGGGATGTGGCAAATACACACCAAATGTAAAATTACCAACTCATAAACACACCTCCATTTAATGTTCCATTTTCTATTGTGCCATTTATCAAAAGTCTGTGTCAGAAAAAGCATGATATTTTAGTACTTGGCTTAACCTAACTCAGTTTGAAGTTATCTGCTCGTTCTCAAATTCAATTATTTAATTCAGTGTTTATTGCTGACATCGTATCTCATCTCTTGCAGTTTTGACTTCAAATTCAATACATTATGTATCCAAGTATGGTGTTACTGTTGAAGTAACGACTGAATTTATTACATCCCTACAAAGTGCGATTGATTGAAATTAATTTCAAATGATAATCTCAAACTTTAAAGGAAAGTGTCAATGTATTTTGGGTTGAAAAAATTCCTAATCGAAGTTTCTATTCCGATAAACAGAGAAGTTGCATGTCCTTTAATCAGGTGAAAAGATGTTGATGACCCATATTTTCCCTTTTCAGACAAAAAAAATCGAAAAAAAAATGTGAAATCTACAACAATGACAATCTACACCAATATGACAACAATCAATGTATATGGCCCGCATCGTTGTTATTGTCGACACATTTTTAATTGGTAAATATTGTTTAAATCAATATAAAAGCAAATCATAATAATTGTAGACTGTACATCGGATACGTGCGTAAACTATACGTATAATACAAATCTACCATGAAGAGTGCCGGGCTGAGATGTTAGAAGGGACACCTCCCCAACGAAGAAAGAGAAACTGGAAGTCTATGGAGGATAGGGCAAGACGTCTTAGATGAAGGACAACTAAAAAAAAATAGATTTTCTACAACTTTTGAAAAGGGATTGTTTAGCCGCACCTTCAAACACTTCTTTTTCCTAACGAAATAATCATTGATCTAAATTGTCCTAAAATTGTCATCTTACGTAACTACGACTTTTTCAGGTTCGGTTCGACTCGTGAATGGTTCTTCAGCAAGCAATGGCCGCCTTGAGTACATGGATGAGGAAGAGAATTGGGGATCTGTCTGTTCCAACAGTAAAGCCTTTTTTGATGTAACTCTGGTTACATGTGAAGAAGTTGGATACCCACTAGTACCTAGTCCATATTCTGGTTTCCAAAGAATGGACTATGAATACTGGAGAGCAGATGATGTTGGAAACCCGTATGGTGCAGGAAGTGGAGAAATTGCCTTAGAGAATCCTGTCTGTCCGGACGTGTATTGGGAGTACGATAGCTTAGCACAGTGCCCGGCTTCAGGAGAAAGCTGCACACACCAACAAGATTATAGCATTGACTGCCACTACAAAAGTATGAATATTTAAGAAAATTAATAACAATAATAATAATAATAATTTTGTTGAAATCACTTCTTTATTCAAGAAATGTACACATATATACCAGGTCCATTATGTTGTAAGATAATGGCAGGTGATAATCAAATGTCACAATACATACAACATAACATGTCATTATGACAAATACAAGTACAATTACGACTTAACAGATAGTGTGTATAAGAATCATAACAAAGAAAAGAAGGAAAAAAAAAGATAAGCCATGCATGGTGAACTGACATCACGACGAAATAAATACAAGTGTTTTGACGATAGTAAACGAATATTAGCAAGAGGCGTTACTGGACAAGTATTTCTGAGAAGATAAAGTATAAATTATGTGAACTGAAGTGAAAAGGCAAAGAAAACAAAGCAAAATACACACTGCTAGTGTTGTTTTCGCACAACAAAAATAATTATATTATATTGACATGTACGGTGCATCGTTCCACACCTCTTCGTTTCTACTATAAAAGACTATGAAGGAGGCCAGAAGAGCAGCCTTGCTCAACTCCTGAATTACGTGTTTTGTTCTTGTCCGGTAGCCACACATTGCGAGTATACGTTATATTCGGGATTTGTTTTCTGTATCAATGAAGCCCTTTTGCCCAATTTCAATGGCTTCGTACGTGGTGGTGAACTCGGTTTCATTGAGGTCTCGGACTAGCGTTTCATACCTATCTAGTTTTCTTTAATGTGCGTCTGAAATGTTACACTCAAAGAAGACGGTCAGTTCTACTAACAACAATCGTTTTGGGTCTTCCCAAACAACAACAAGATCTGGACGCTGATTTGTAACCAGGATATAATAATAATAATATTAATAATAATAATAATAATAATAATAATAATAACAACATAGGAAATGTGATTGTATGTTTTGCATTGAAGTGCATACTACATGACCACATTAAAGCCACAGGCTAACATTGACCCACAGAAATGTGAGCTACATAATCCTCCATGCTCCAAGTGTCTTTCATAAGGTCTAAAAATAAATTCCTGAAAATTTTTATTTCAAACTGATTATTTAGTGCTTAAAAAAGTGAAAGTTGACCGGATCCACCTCCTCACCATTTCCTCCCAAAGACTTACTGTGTGTAGATCTAGGCTAATTTCTACTCGGCTCGAGTACTAATTGTTTATTCATTCATATCTTGCCAGTAGTAGCATAAATTTCCAAACTTTTGTATTCCAGGGTTAGGGTTGTTTATTCGTCCATTCAAACACTACTATGTAGCTCAGATAAATGTCTAGCAAAGTTTGAAAATTGTTTAATTTGAAGCTCCACAATGTTAGTCTGTGTCTTTAACACAATTTCACCCATTAGGACTTGGAAATAGTCAATTCTTTATAGACTATTTCAAAGAACTAAACACTATCACTAAAATACAACTGTAAAGAAAGAATCCGGTGGGTAGCACAACACACCATCTACAGTCGGCTATCGGTTCCCTGTTTGACGAGAGGGTGCTCACAAAAGTGTACAAGATCTTTAAAAGACTATTCACAGACACACTCACTGACTGGCATGACTGGAGAATTTGTTCAGGTTTCAGACCATGTACTAATCGAAAGAGACTTAGAAATTCGTATGTCATTAATTCAATACAAATCGACAACTGCCTAGTCCGCCGTTAATATGAACATGTTAGGGAAGTTGGGCGGGATACACATTGTTCGTTGCCTAATGTCAGTTTATTAACTCTTTTTAAATTCACTGCAGGCCCGTCATTAATTCAAATACTTAAAGCACTAATGAGGGTGACAATCGGTCTTGTTTTTCAGTTTAGTGTTTATTTTCGTAAGGTAAAGATATCTGTTTTATATTCTTCTTGTTGTACATGCATGTACAATTTACTATAGTATTAGTGTTGTATTATAATTTTTAAGTACATGTACTGTGTAATCATTCAGAATTTACATGATGTGTATTTTTTCCATGTGTACATTGTAAACTAAGTTTCTACACATCGTTTGGAGACAAAAAAAATAATGCAAATTCTGTTCAATTTTAACTCAAACAGTACCCTCTTCCACCATCAATGTTAACAAACACCTTACCATATCACGCGTGTGCGGAAAGGACTATTCACCCGTCTTAAAGTCAAGACCTACATGTAAACGAAGTCGTAACTTGAATTTCGTAAGGTCGTAAGGCAATTGGCCTGTCCCTAGTTGAGACCAGTGTCAAGACTTTATTGTTGACTTAATTCAATCCTGCAAAATTTTATTTGTGTTTTTAGACATGTTAGGACTTCATATCTTGAGCATTTTGACCCGCCCACACACCCACCCCCATCATGTCAAATCCCTTTAATTACTGAATTATAGTTTCTTTATTTACAATATCAATTTATAGAAACTCGACTGTATGACAACTACAGATCATCAATGGAAACTACACGGACAGGCGCGGTGTTACTTTTAAAAGGAGGTCGCTGGGGCACGGTGTGCTACGATGACTGGGACATGACCAACTCGGAAGTGGTCTGCAAAGAACTAGGCTTCGTGCATGGAGCCGAAGCTTTCTCTATTTATGACTACAACCAGGAATGGGTAACGCCAATTCTACTGAGTGATGTTAGTTGCACCGGACAAGAAGCGAGCATATGGGACTGCGATCACAGCGGATGGACGAACGCGACGTGCCCCAGCAATAAGGCCGTATTTGTCGAATGTACAGGTATGATTGGTGAGATTGTAGCCTGTTGCTACGGGGAGGAGGCGGCAAACCCCCTATTGTATTTAAAGTAATGAAAATTACTATTTTTCGAAATTGCACCCCCGAATTGTTTTTTGTTTGTTTTATTTTTGGTTGGTTGTTTGTTTGTTTTTACTCTTTTGCCGTTGTCGGTACTCCCTATTCCCAACTTTTTGTGTTTTCGCTTGATATTTAGAGGGGGAAAATGTTGAAATATTCTTGTGAGGTCGATCCCATGTGAAAAATGTAATGATTCCCACGAGTTCCTTTATTAATACCAGTCATTACATTTGGGGAAATGTCAGTTTTAGGGCCAATAATGACAATCATGTAATTTTCCGTAAAACGGGTGTAATTTGGGGGCTAAATTGTTTTCTCATATTTTGTTAAAAATATCTCATCTATGGAATATTTTAGGATTAGTTCTAAAGTTTTAACAGGCATTTTCTGCTATTAAAAATTGAATTATTGTGCCCAATTATTCTAACTTGGCAATTTGGGATATTTTGGGACTATTAATGAACATGATATTAGTTATGCTTTGTCAAAAAATATCTCGTTTGGCCTTTCGGGGTCAATTTTTTGTTCAATACTGCAGTTGTTTCAGTGGTAGTATGATTCTCGTGAAGCGGATTCCATGTAAAACGTGTGACTGATTGTGCCTTAGCCTAAGGAGGCCGTATATAGGCGCTCCACGGGAATGTCTCTAGCCGATTCTTCACTATTGCACCACTGTATGACGTTGTCCATCCAGTGACATCTCCGGCGACCAACCCGATTCTTGCCATGTTTCCTGCCATCTACGACACGGCACACCAAACTGTCTGGTCTACGTCGCTAATATCCATATTACTTGATCTTACGACTTTTCACAGAAGATAATAAGCCTTTCTCCTCGCTGACACAAATCTACTTTCTACCCCAGTCTTTCTATTCGTCCATTTAACATTCAAAACTATCCTCCATAGCCAAAGCTCGAAAACCCTGACATTCTCAGCTAAAGTGTCCCATTTAGGCATTTTTCTGTCCCCCGGGGATATTTCAATGAAAAAATACCTTAATTTCTGTCACACCCGTCTTTTTGTTAACTGATGGGGCACCCTTTATGGGCAAATACGCTTTGTAGACGGAGGAAAAAGCATTTCAAATATATCTAATATTGAAAAAAAAATGGCATACTACACGTGCCTATGGGAGCTATTTTTGTCCCCACCATGAGGTTCATAAGGAAACGTGAAAAAATGACATCTTAAAAGTCTGTGAAGAAATGACTGATTATCCTACGATGGTTGCCAATTGTATACACCTTATTTTGCTCTACTTCCCAGCTTAGTACATCGATTATATTTTTCCTCACTGTGTCAACAGTGCTTGTCCCCGAAGTTGCAACAGATACGTTACCTGAAAATGTCAAACGATCTGTAACCCTAAAAATAATTAAATCAGTCTGTAATATTTCCCTGAACATTCTATCTAGTCAACCATTTTGATATGTAAAAGTGATATCTTAAGACAGCATGGCGTTAAAACAATAAACCGTTTCAAATAAAGAAAAGTCGGGAATGCAAAAAAAGAGCAACAGATACGTTACCTATATTATCGATTGTACCATAAATATTACAGATTACCAAGTAGTATTATCCTTGCTAGTAAATGCGCAAACCCTAACTGTTCAGCATACAAACAATCTAAGAAAATTGCCCATGTAATTTCGCGAAACATACTTTTGTAGTTTTGTCCAACAAATACGTTACCAACAGATACGTTACATTCAACATTTTTAATGATTTTATGGCCGAAAAGTAAGTAAAGCAAAAGGTAATATTTCCCTGAACATCCATTGAATTACCCACGTTGATTTGTTAGACGATAGCATAAGACAATCTCGTGTTTAGGAGATAATGCCGTTTCAAATACTGAAAGTCAGGGGTGACATGTGCAACAGATACGTTGCTTTAAGAAGTACCTTGGCTGTAAAAAAAAATAGTATTAAGGATCCACCGACCTAAAAGTTACAAACTAGTACAAACAAAATGCAAGAAAAGGGCAGGTATATATTTGCAAGAAATATATTTTTGAGTGTTTTCTTAAAGGTACGTTACAACAGATACATTACCAACAGATACGTTACCGGAAGTAATTTTGTGGATTGCGCGATTGAAACACAAACTAAAACACAATGTTTGTATTTGTTCTATACCAAAATCCATAATTGTCAACATACAATTAACTTCTTTAGGAAAAAAATGAAAAAAGATGTTAATAAAACATGGTAACGTATCTGTCATTTACATATGTTAATTCAATGCATTTCACACATCTTTACACAAAATTTTAGCACTTCGGTTTAAAAAGGGGATGTTGCAGATTTGACTTCCTTACACCATTAGGAAACATGTCATGTAACAATAACTCAGTTTTGACAATGGTCATTTTAAAATATTATGTTACCCCCATTGGGACACTTTAGCTGAGAATGGGCGCAGTTGTCCTCCTCACTTTTTCGCAGAGTCCAGCTCTCCCACCCATATGTTGCAACGCTTAAAGACACTATATAACACTGTGGAAGACCCGTTTGAAAAATTGTTGAACTTTGCTTTCTGACATATCTGAAAGTGTTTGAATGGACAAATTAACACCATAGAACACAAAAGTTCGGACAGATATGCTGTCACTAGTACAATATGTACAGATACAAATTGGCACATTAATTCTATATTAGCCGATAGCAAATTCTGCAACACAACAGTCTACGGAGAAAAGCTGGAATGGTCTCTCAATGATTTTCACTTTTTTTAAAGCACTTAATGATTTTTTTACACTGCAATTTTTTCAGGTCTTCATTGTTAGACAGTATCAAAGACACTAGAAGCATGGGGAATCATGTAGCTCAGATTTTTTAAACTGGAAACATTGTTATACAATGCCTTCAAAGTCAAGGCACATGCGATCCGGGTTTTTTTTTTTTTTAAAGCAAGAGATATATTCCTGTCTTTTCAAAGTTTGGTGAGATCACTGCTCACACCTCTTGCTATGACAAGCCTGACCTGAACTTTTTTGCTGTGGGTTCGCCCACGTAGATGATGGAGCCGAGATACTTGAAGTTTTTTACAGGATCAAGATCATTTTTTCCTAGTTTCACTTTTCCAGTTCCGTTCAGAGTCATCACATTTGTCTTTGTTTCATTGATTTTCAAACCTTCCTTCAAACCTTCAAACCTTCCTTCGTGACCACGTTAGCCAGATGCTCTAGTCCTTCTTAGCTACTTTCAAGCAATGTTGTGTCACTAGCGTACCTAATATTTGAAACGGATTCCTGATTGATCGTGAAACCTGCTTCTGGAACCTGCGCATTCACTTCTCTCATGATGGATTCACTGGAGACATTGAAGATTAGGGGCAATATTAGGCATCCCTGTCGAACTCCTTTGTTTTTCAAACGGGAACTCTCCAGTATGATCATTACCTACGCGAACAACATCTCGAGCTTTGTAGTACAATCCTCGTATCAGTCTGACCAGATGCTTAGGTGTTCGCAGTTGAGTAAGTGCACGCCAAAGGGCTACGTGTCAAAGGCCTTTGCATAATCAATAAAGATTAGCCACAGTTCTTTATCCTGCTTTTCCTTCGCGTTCTTGATGACATTCCTCAAGACTAACATGGCGTCTGTGATGCTTTTTCTAGGAACAAAACCAAATTGCTCCTCAGCAATCTATTGGCCCAGAGAATGATTTAATCTACCTCTAATAATTGCCTGGAGTACTTTAGACGCATGACTTATGAGACTTAAGGTCCTGTGCTCTAGGTATTCCTGTATACCAGCTACCTTTGGCATCACCACCAACTCGGAGACAGTCCATTCATCAGGCCATTCTCCGGTCCTCCAGACATGGTCGATTAATGTTTTCAACATTCTGATGACAGTTTCACATCCTGCCTTCAAGGCTTCAGTCGGAACGCCATCGAGGTCAACTGCCTTATCAGGTTTTAACTTATTTATTGACGTCCTGATTTCATCAGGCAGCACCTCGGGTTCTAGGTCATTATCTGAAGTTTTAAATGCTGCTTCTTCGTCATCCTCTCCGACTAGTGCTTCCTTGCTGAAAAGATTTCTGCAGTATCCTTCCTAGCGCTGTTTGATAGTAGTTCTGTCCAGAGTCAGATTTCCATTTTCATCTTTAACTCTAATTCCCGATGTTGAGATTTCCTTCCCGACCAAACGTTTTATGGCGTCAAAGACTTTCCTCGAAGCTCCAAGTTTGAATGGTGCCTCAGCGTCCCTAGTGATACTATTCATGAAGTTACTTTTCACTTTCCTACATGCCTGTGAACCTTTTTGTTCAGACGTAAAAAGTATAGTGATTCTTAGAGCATTCCTTTCTACCACTTCTCTCACAATTTGGTCAATTAGGCCACTTTGATGCCCATTATAGACTAGCCTTGTTGAGTGATTTTAGCAATTTCGAACTAATTTCAAAATGTAGTATGTGTGTGTGTGTGTGTGTGTGTGTGTGTGTGTGTGTGTGTGTGTGTGTGTGTGTGTGTGTGTGTGTGTGTGTGTGTGTGTGTGTGTGTGTGTGTGTGTGTGTGTGTGTGTGTGTGTGTGTGTGTGTGTGTGTGTGTTTGTGTGTGTGTCTTTCTGTGAGTTTGTACACGTCTAATTCACTGTTTATGTTTATCTCGTAGACACTTCATCCTACACGCGATTACTGGGTGGAAATAGTACAAACGAAGGACTCGTGTATACGAACTCAATCTTATCATGGGGTTATATATGCGATCCAGAATGGAATATTACCAACTCTATGGTCGTCTGTCATGAGCTAGGATACGCAGGAGCATCATTTGAGACACCTGGAGTTGATACCGCAGGAATAACGGGTCAAATATATTACAGACACTACAAGTGCAAGGGTGATGAAGCCACGATCTCGCATTGTACTTACGTCGAATACAAAAGTACTAATATGCCTACCTGCAGCTACGATGACATTGTCCAAGTTCGATGCAGTCCTCTGAAAGGTAGGTTGCCATGGAAACAGTTTGGGTTAAACAGCGTGACTAGAAGAAAAGTGCAAATGAAAAGCGCCCTCGTTAGCAATTAGAATATTCTGTTGTGACATGATGGTATACGCAACATCAAAGGCAAAGTCTCAGCTTTTAAATCCCGTTTGTTTTGTTCAGCTTCCTTGTTTTAATCCTGAAAGATGTGAGGGTTAGTTAACAACGAAGGGGTAAAATCACAAATGTGTCACCTATTACTTCAGTCAATGATAGTGTGAGGGCCTATTCCCGCTTCCTTTTTTTTCTTTTCTTTTTTGCAGAGTTGGATCTACGTCTAGCAGACGGTCAATTCTCATCCCAAGGCCGCGTGGAAATATATCGACATGGTAAATGGGGAACAATCGTTGCACTTGATGATTTCAACTATAGACCATATCCCGATGCGATTTGCCGCGACTTGGGTTTCAATTCCTACGCCTATGGAGGTTACTTCTTTCCGGAAGGAACTGGTTCCATATGGGTAGATTACGTATTTTGTCCGGAGGTTGGAAATCATCTAGCAGAGTGTAATCTTAAGTATGTGGAGGACAACGTTACGGATGACGATCACAGTAAAGACATATCCGTCGTTTGTGTACCAGAACGTAAGTTGTTTGGGTTATTACACACTGCAAAAACTGGTGTGTTACATTTAACACCAAGGTTGTTGCACAGAAGGAATACCAGAAAAATGTTAATTTTCAACATCCATGGTGTTAAAGCCAATTCCCTTAGTGTTTCTAATAATTCATTAGGTGTTCACCCGTGGTGTTAAAATTTTACACCACGTCTGGTATTTATATTGTGCAACACCATGGGTGTTTAATTTAGCACCCCCAGTTTTTGCAGTGCAGACATGGGATCTCATTTCGCCCTTCCCACAGCACAGTTAAATATCACTCATGACCTTAGGTTATTTTTGAAGGACATACATCTGTGAATTTAAAAATCAGTAATTACCTAGAATGCGCAAAAAATAGTTGTTTAGTTTGTGTTCTATGGTGGAAATGTTTGTCTCTACAAGACAATAATTCATATCAAAGTCTAAAAGTCACTATATAATTCCATTAAAACGAAATTTTCTAATTTCTGTACTTTGCTACCGATTCTTAGATAGTATATTTCTTCTATAGGCCTATATCAGTGTATTTACATTCAAGCAATGTTGATTATCAGGCATGCCAAAGAGACACCCTGCCTTTAAAGTCCGAGTTTTGGAAAATGGTAAAAATATGAAATTCTTTACAGTTATGTTTTTTTATTCTATTTTAGATAGACCCATATAATCTATCAATGCCCATAAAAATCAAATCTGAAACTCTTCATAAATAAAATATCTGCGGACGCTCGACATTTCCCATGTAAATGTACATACCGCTACCTATTGTCTGATTATTCAAACATCACAATTTGTCACTATACATAATTTTTCAGTAGGTTTGATGCTTTCCTGCTGTGTAGGGCATCAATAGAATACTTTGTAAAAATGCGTGGGGGGGGGGGCAAAAACACCAACATATCAACATTGTAACTCGACATAACGACAGATATTGTCTTGCCATGTGGACTTGACAAAATGAAATGTCTCGCCATCTTGTCAAGTCGAATGGCACTTACGTACTTGCGTAAGTCAGTATTCCATTTTGTCTGTAATAATTTCAATCCTCAGGTTGCATGCCGCCATCTTGGTCACACAGACATTGATCACATGGAGGTGATGGATCCATCTGATGTGTCTGCGGGTGACGGTATCATTTGGCTTGACAACGTCAATTGCGAGGGGAATGAGAAGTCTCTGTACCTCTGCAAGCATGGTCCATGGGGATTCCCGCCCAGTAACTGTTCACATAGCAACGACATTGGCCTTAATTGTGATACCACAGGTAAGCGTACTTTTAACTTCGAGAATGAGCTTTGTTTTCCTACAAATTGGTCAAAAAGTAATTGTAATTAATTGTTTTCAAAAATCGTTTCGCACTTAATTGTGTGAGGCATTTTCTTGAAGTAATAAATAAATGAATATAGAGATAAATGGGTGAATTAAATGAAGCCATTATCAGACGAGTAAGTATTTGGAATTCCGGTATAACTTACCGTATTTCATCTTAGTTAGTGAGCATACCGTAGTTATGACATAAATTTTCTGCAACTAAACAAAATAGTCAGGCAGCATTTGTCATCTACTTCAGAAAATTAGCCAAGTTTGATTTTTCACTTTTATCTGTTCAATGACATCATAAGGAACAACTTCCAACTTGGTGTCAAATTTCTAATGACCATCTCGACAGTGTGAGGGCGCTTTTTTCAAAATGGGGAATAAAACAATGAAAATCCATTAAAAAGTTGATTTTCCACCATTTAAACACAGTAAAATAAGGTGAAACACTCATCATTGTATTGTAGGTGAAGCAATGAATATTCAATTTTCACAATAGATATTATCATATACGTTGGGGGCGCTGTTTAACAAAATGGCCGCCTATAAGATATTGCTTTTAGTCAAATAAAAAAAATTTCCACTATAACGATTGTAATTACACTAAAAATTTGCTAAGCTTGATTTTTCACTTTGAAGTGTTTGGTGACATCACTCGGAACAACTTTCAACTTGGTGTCAAATTTACAATGACCAGTGTGAGGGCGCTTTTTTCAAAACGACTGCCGAAATTAGCCAAAACGTAATACAGTGTACAAGGGCTCATTTTGTCCAATTTGATCATACAAAGGTAAATATCAGTGTAATTTGGAACACTTTATATGATTTAATGGAATAAATGGAGAAGTTTTTTTTTTTTTAAGTAAAACTTAAATTTATCCGTATGTAGTCCCACATATTGCAATTTGTGCATTGTTTCCGATTCTCCTAGAAGGCAGCATTCCAGAAGCAAAATTTAGGGTAGAAATGATTGATCAGGTGAAACATTTACAATAATAGGGGTCACAATGTATATTTAATTAAACGTGACAAGTTTACTCTGAGAAATAGGGGGGCAATGTTTGACAAAATGGCTGAATAGGTCCTATAATATTTTGTAATAATTTATTTCAAGTTAAATAAGTTTCCATGCTTCCAACTAACATTGTACTTGTAATTACACATTAGAATTTTAGGTCTATTGCAGTTACCACATTTAAGGCTACTTATAGGCTACATTTCTAAAATTGTAAAATTAGGCAAAATTTAGGGTAGAAATAATGACACCATGATTGTTTCTTTAAAAATTATTCTGTATTTGAACAGCAAATAGAATCAATAAATCTACTATATGGGTAGCACAAATGTCTTCAAACGTATTACACAATGAAAAGCTCAGAGTACAGGAATCCAGAAGTTCTTGACAAATTACATGACCCAGGGTCAAACTCTGTTGATGTTTATTGCTGCTACAAGGGGAGGAGACGGGGAATTACATCTGGCCACAACTGAAGATCTGCTTCTTTATTTCCATGCCGATTACCAGTACAACTATGGACGCTGGGATCCTCTCTACGTGGCAGATATGCTTGAGCTACAGACTACTGATCCAAAGTAATGGAAGGTCTTTGAATTAAGAAGGAAATCTCACAATCTCCAAGAATGAGATGCCTTTTACAGGAGTTGGTTCTGATTTTACCATTGAACAAGAACACAGAAAAAAAGCCAAATCCAAAGGAGGGTTTGTTGGAATAACGGGAAATGAGGCTGCATTAGCAAAATACGCCATCCAGTAGACTATTGAATCTTTCTACCAAATAATGTGCAGGAACGAACAAGTGAAGGCAGCACTGGGTCAACAAACGGATCTTCATTATAGATGCGATGTGTTATCAACATGGTAATTACCAAGTCACAACACGAGAAGTTCTCATGAGCTACAGACTTCGTCCACTAAATTTCTTGATATCACCATAATGTTTTGTAACCCATATGAAAAAGTCAACATCTATCCACTACCATGTCAATGACAGCACAGAAATCAGAAAAGTGAATTCCTGGCACACATTGAGATCAAGGTCGAATTAATGCAATACTTGGCAGACTATACAACTACTCACCAATGAAATTACTGGTAATGCACCACACAAATATAATGGTCAACCGCCATCTGCCTGATGTCTGTATGCCAGAAGTGCTTGATGGTTATCACACATTAGAATTAAGGAGACCAACTCGTCATACTGAATGCGTTCGATGTTAAATGTAGGGATCCAACTGTTTGGACATCTCTTCGGTAGACACAGATGTGTTTCATAGGTTTCATACTGTCAGCATGGTGTTATCCCTTCCTTACAACACTCATGAGAAAACAAGGAGAAAATCTCTACATCTTGGGAAAGCTATCAGAAACTTGGAAAGAAAGGACAGAAGCACTTAAAAGATGGTATGCCTTTAAGGGAAGAGCAACACAGTGACATTTGTGGAAATACGTATTGGATGCATTCTCTCACTTTGGCTTGAGAGGTCTGTGTGCCTACTTTACAGCACAGCGAGTACTAAGTCTGATACTACAATTAAAGAACTGAGGTGGATGCTGTTTGCTCAGAATGGCAAAGATAGGCGACAACTGCCTCTGACTCTAGGTACTCTAAAACCACACAGAAAGGTCATTCTTCATGCCTCTTGTTTGGAAGATGTCTTGTAAACCATGCCCTTGCATGTTGGCCCCTACAGAGTACTCGTGGAAATTGGTAGATGGACAGTTGATACTAATTTTCTTTACCAATCCCCCATCACCAGAGGCTTTGCTTGAACTTCGACGGTGTTCCTGCCTAGCCCTAGGATCATATGCGCAATAAATATATGCGGTTGCAAGATAAACATGATGGTATGCACCGATGCCTGTGAATGCTTCCATGGGTGTGAAAACATCAATGACCTCGATGCAGAAATAAAGGATGATGATGAATTTTGGGTTGATTATCAGTTGTATATGGACCAGTATATTTATACTGGGAAGTGTTGATATTGTAGTCATTGTCTACATCGGCATACATTTAGGCCTACTTTGATCTGCTCAAACGAATATAGAACTTGGTGCGACAAATTCAGTTGATTTCAAATCAGTCTACAAGTAGTTGATCAACTTTACACATTCAGTACAGTACAGAGGTAAATGGCTTCTCACAATGTGCAACTTGTATTCGAGTTTCAACTTCATCAGTCTTTTATATAAAGTCATATGTATGTACATCGCTACATAATACTAATGGACAATTCCACAGATTAGTGGACAAACCAGAAACTATAGGTAAATTGGTTTTATCTCAAAATATGTCACATTTATTGGTTTGATTGACTATGATTTATAAAGAAACAAGGGGGGGGTCATCATTTCTACAAATTTTACTTCTGGAACGCTGCCTTCTAGGAGAATCCGAAACAATACACAAATTGCAATATGTGGGACTACATATAAATAAATCTAAGTTTTATGAGAAATTTATAGTTCTTTTTATTTATTCCATTAAATCAAGTAAATTATCCCAAATTACACTTATGAATGTTTTACCTTTGTATGCTCAAATGGGAGAAAATGGGCCATTGTAATGGGTTTTAGCCGATTTCGGCAGCCATTTTGAAAAAAGCGCCCTCACACTGTCAAGATGGTCATTAGAAATTTGACACCAAATTGAAAGTTGTTCCTAGTGATGTCACCTAACACTTGAAAGTGAAAAATCAAGCTTAGCAAATTCTGAGTGTTATTACAATTGTTCTAAGAGTGGAAAGATTTTTATTTGACTAAAAACAATATCTTATAGGTTACCATTTTGTTAAACAGCGCCCCCAACTTATGGAATGATATCCATTGTGAAAAATGAATATTCACAGTTACACCTACAATATACTGATAAGTGTTTCACTTTATTTTACTGTGATGAAATGGTGGAAAATCAACTTTTTAATGGATTTTCATTGTTTTTAGCCGCCATTTTGAAAAAGCGCCCTCACACTGTCAAGATGGCCATTAGAAATTTGACACCAAGTTGGAAATTGTTCCGTATGCTGTCACTGAACAGATAAAAGTGAAAAATCAAACTTGGCCAATTTTCTGAAGTAGCTGTTAAATCATGACAAATGCTGCCTGACTAAAATAACTTGTGTGCCAGTTTCTTTTTGTATTGTATACAGAGGTTCTGAGCATGACGCTGCCTTAAAAAACTTTCTGAACGTTACGTAGTGGATACGTGAGATGAATATACGAATATCACAATTGTCAAATGTAATTTAAATCTCTCATTATTTTGACTATGTGATATTATAAGTGTGATCTATTTCACAATTTATGGTGCTTGCGTTTGTTAGTGTTGTATGTAATTAGCATTATCACTTTTTACATACATAGCAACGACATCACCTACGAGTCGAAACAAAAGAGCAAAAAACAACAACAACCAAAGAACAGAAAGTTCTTATCAAATGATATCAAATATAATAATTGGATGGTATTAAGAGTGTCAGAAGAAGCATTGAAGTTTTGTTGTAATATA
>JZLH01S0239427.1:27514-41171 GCA_001188425.1 Eucidaris tribuloides | reverse complement strand
CTATACCGTAGACTTGGTTGTACATGCATGACAGTTTTTTTTTTCTGTGTCGAAGCATAGTTTGTCGAACTGGTGTATACACTGTATAGACTTGGTTGTATATGCGTGATTATCGTTGTAATATCCGTAACGGAGTAAACTTACCGTTGGAAAGATATACACGAGAAATTGTTAGATCTATGTGAATTGTGAAGCGCTTAGTTCCAAAAGGCGCTAAATCCATTTTAGTAACTTCAAAGAAACATGCATTTCTTTGCCCGAGTTCGTACACACGCCTATGGAAAAATAAAACTTAAACCCGAGATAATTCATAGTTAATCCTGGAATTTGACTTCAAATTTTACATTATACCTAGATCAGCAGTTGGCATATATGTGCTAATGTTAATAACTAATTTTCCATGAAAACTGGATTTATCGCCTTTTGGAACTTAGCTCTTCATGTATAGTACTGCCTTCATGTATAGTACTGCATAATTTCTTAAAAACCAATGTTTCAACTCATTTTTACTATATCCCGCTGTTGTCTTGATGATTAGGAAAATAATATTGCATATAAAGATAATAATGCCATTAATAAACCACACAGAAAACATACTACAGCATGTGTTTTTCTACGGCGATATTTTTTTTTGACTACACACTGAAACCTATCATCATCATTACGTAAGTGAACAATCAGGCAAAAAAAAAGAATCAGAATAAAACTTATTAATGATTATAACTTTTAACATACAAAATGCTTTGGAGTGGTAAAGTAATAATGGAAACACACTCGTTAGCTCTCAAGACTATTCGTGTGCGCAGAAAGAAATTGAACATTTTTTTCCTTGTGCAAAATCATTGATTTAATGATTGGACATTTATATTATAAGTAAAAAGATAACATTTCTTTATATTAATTCAAGGTAACATAAGTCACATCAGATAAAATTGTATAACTAAAGACCGTTTTGTGGTGACAATGAAACATAATTTCAATGGTCATTGTCCGGTGCATGGTATACTGCAGAATGTAATGTATATAATTATGTGCACCTTCAATATAAATACACTAACCTTTTCATGAAATATTGCAGTTTTCAATAAAGATTAATCTCTGTTTGACTTTGTTGATTTGAAATGTGTAATAGAGAGGGTGTTATGCAAGAGTTGGATAATTGAAATATGGTGCCGTATATATACGAGCATGTTGAACCAGGAAATATTAATTCAAGCTAGTTACTCCTACTCAAATAGTAAGCGTGTTCACCAATACGAGTATCTACATGTACAAGCAATTAATTATAACAAATATATCAGCTGTAATATGAAGCAACGTTGCAGGTGCAAAAGAAGAAAGGTTTCCTGGAAAGGTTCAGAGAGGTCGTGATTAAATCGTGAGTAAATTTAGATCAATAAATTGTTTTTAATTAATTTCATGTTCAGGACCTTTCATTCACGAAAGTTATTGTTATACGTGCACAGGCTATTTCTAGCTTGTATAATTCGAATTTATAATTTTTACGCAGAGTGTTCGTCGAAGTTCTGCAGACACACCTGAACTTCCACGGTCTTTATGCAACACCCCCTCTTTTCTTTCTTGTCATTTTCTTTTCGGTTCCTTTCTCCTACTTTTTCCACTCTTCCAAATCTTACTACTTTAAGAACTACAGTCTTATACAAATTCACTTTTTTATGCAATTCCTACATTATTTCTCTGATTTATCAAAATGTCATAACATTAACCTGCTTATAATACCGCTTTTTTTATTTAGTATTTTCTTTGAACTGTACTTATAAAGTAAAACTATGAATTATGTACCACAATGTATTCTTTGTCAAAATCGTGAATAAACTCAAATTAAGATTAAGGTTCTATTAAAGAATGCCAAGCGAAACCCGTAACATTACAACGATTTAAGTCGATGATTCTTACCCAATTCAGACTACCCTTGCGTATATTTCGCCCCTTCTTCGTAGGCATGGAATCGCCCCTCTGATGGGCCACAGTACCAGTATACTCTTGAGAGATAGTTGAACTTTCGTGGTATTAATGTTTATTCGTGGTGCAGTGGCGAACCCAAATCTAAACTGGGTCACAACGGACAAATACACCATGCAATGTAACTGATTTGTAATCGGCTGCATAGAGGAGCGATTCCGGGATTGTGTAAAAAAGCGGGCCCACCAAGCCCACCACACTGCGAAAACTGGCGGCTGTTAAAAATTCAACCCCCATGTGTTGCCACAATATAGGCCTAGATACAGACGTTGGTGTAAAAAATTTTAACACCACATGGTGTTATTTTAAACTAAACGATATTATTTCAAACACCAAGAACATTGCTTTACATCAATGGGCTACGGTGTTAAAAAATCACACTTATTTCGCTACTTCATATTGTGCAACCCTTGGTGTTAAAGTTAACACCCGCATTTTACAGTGCATTTATAAGGTTTTATAGCCATCACCCACTTTTCCCTTATATTTTAAACCGAAAATGGCGACCGAGACGCGTCGTCTCCCCCCCCCGCCTCCCAGAATCCCCCACTGTGTGGATAAGTCGAAGCTACTTCGAAGAACTTCATTGCCACATGCGACGAATTTGGAGGGGAATCTGAGGCGTAGAGAAGAAAAGCCACGGGGAACTCACTTTGCAGTAAAATGATATTGTGCGGAACTCCCTCACAATTCGACTTTTTGGGGAGGGGGGGGGGTGGGGTGGGCATTGACAGCTTAACACATATAAGTGTCAGCCATACTTTTTTAACTATGACCTGCATTCTGCTGTTTTCCTTTCGCAAAATTTCGCAGAATGTAAATTACATGGACAGAACCCAACCGAACAGGCGGGAAATCCGCGATTGACTTCTGCAAGGCATGATGTTATGGTGTGGTAAAGTGAAATAAGAGCTCATTGTTGATTACTTGTATCACATCAGAAATCGGACCAATACCCTCCCATGCTAAAAGTATTGCAATATACGTTATTACGCATGTATTTGGGTGTTAAAGGCGTCTTTTTGTAATGATGTCCTTAGTAAAATGAAAAATAAAAATGAAAAATGCCATTTGAATTGAGAGTCATCGATAGGCCTTACTTTCGTTCTTCACCAAGCGGAGATATTATCCAACGCAGGCGCACCCACGGTAGAGGGGCTTGGAATATAAAATGTAACATTTGTAAATAGGGGGTTGGGTGTTTAATTTCAGCCCACAGCACATATTTCGCGTTTCATATTTCCTGTGATACTGTTTTTGATGGTTTGGTAAGATTCCAACAAACTTAAAACAATGCAATATGTTATTTTGAACGGGCCTCAAAAAAGACAAACAAGGGGAGAGGGAAGAAGAAAAGTCCTGCACTTCCCATCTTCATTAGACAGCAAAAATACAGCAAAATTTGCGAGTTATATTACATCATCATAACGCTTTTATATCCTTTCTAAAATATCAGCAAGATGATTTCAAATGAGGGCAATGTTCAGGGCGAGCGGAAATAATGAGAAGGAAATTCAAATCGACAGGTAGGCAATAACTGGCTTTTTCAAAATTACTAGTACTTTTTACTGAAATTTCGTTCGGGCAAGTAATCGCACTGTGTTACGCAAGCTGCCCAGGTTGCCCTTTTTCTTGCCAAACGACGTAATAGTCTTACCGTCAACTGAGAAAGATGATTGTAAAACAATTCAGAACTGTTATTCTTTCTGTAATTCGACAGTGGGACGTAGGTAGGTTTTTTTCAGCGTTGGGGGGGGCCGCACTGGGGGGCCTTGGAAATTTTAGGGGGCACCAAATCCTAGGTCATTTTTTTTCCGGTCACGCTAGGCGCCGAAAACTTCGCTCGCGGGGAGGGGGGGGGGGGGGAGGGGGAAGCGAAACAATTTTTTTCTCCAATCACAGGTCCAAATTTTCCCGGCACACGCCCAGTCCCAAAACTCGTCTCAGCGGGGGGGGGGGGGGGGGAGGACGAAACAATTTTTGCTCCAAATCCCAGGCCCCCCCACCCCCGCCCCCCCCCCCTAGCTACGCCCGTGGATTTCAGAAGCTTCAGATCCTGAACACAGCAGCATGTCTAAATGGCTAGACAAATTACGAAACTGTGGGTGTGAGACATTTGTAGAGAGATAAACTGGGTTAAAACAGTAAAGTTAGCAATGAGGAACATTTGGAAGAGTAGGGGGGTATGAAGTTAGGCTTTGATCAGGACCTAAATAAAGGTTAAAAGCAAATGGTCGGACATAGCCTTCTGAAAGATCAATTGAAGGAAGGATGGAGGGGGAAAGGCAAAGGGCCAAGAAGGAGGAAAATAACAGTGGTCCCAGAAAAAAAGAACCCTAAAACGAAGGTTTATTGTCTTGTGGAAGCGATGGGGCGTATGATAACTACACATAATGAAAGCACTAAGTTGGTGTCATCTCTTATTCTTTTTCTGATTGCTGATGGTTACGAAGCCAAAAAGTGCCTAGCAACAAGGTGTTTTTACATATAAGTTTCAATTACGTTACTTCAGAGCTACATTAATAAATAAGCTTGCTTAATGTATCATTTGTATCGACAATAAGTCACAGTTTATTTTTGAAAAATGTTTCTCAATAATTACTCCCCCTTAAATTGGCTTCCTCACAATTAACCTTATGCTTTAGGGTTCAGTTTTTTTTCTGAGAGTACCTGAATAATATCCAATAGAGAGAAAGGTCATTACTCAAAGGCCTGAAGGGTGAGACCCAATGCAGACAAGGATGGGGTGATTCCTTGGAACCTGCTGAACAGCAGTAATTGTGGATCGATCAGCAAAATCACTCTTCTTATGAATATTAAAAAGCTATTTAAGCAGTAGTTAGATTCTTGAAGGCACGGCCATGACCATGTAACGGGAAACAGGGGCTCCATGAACCGGGCACGCATGTGGTGTAACTTCATGTTCACAGACGCAGCTGGGGACAGGGGTCATTGGGGAGGAGGAGGAGGAGGCTTCATGCGGACGAGCCCCGCCCGCCCCCCCCCACTCACAATCCCGCGAAGAGATTTTTTAATTTTGAAAACTTCCTTTGTGAAATGAAGAAAACTCCTTTTTTGGGAGGTGGTCTGGGTGTTGTTATTGGTGTCTATTTTCGCAGAAAAAATTACATGACAAAGCATGTTAGGTGAGCTAACCTCATAATTAATAACTCTTAGGATTTCTTATCACGCCAAGGTCAGGAGCTGGGGGGGGGGGTGGGACATTATCATGATCTTGGTCATTACATTTAGCTGACTTTATTTTGCGTGTGTTTTTTGACAAGGCAAAGATCATGAACGAGTATCAATAACTCTCAACCTTGAAATCGAGTTGACCTACTCATGGGGGCGTCGATTTATTATTCTTCAAACGGCGGATTATCTTGAACTTTCACGTTTATACAGGTAAGCAGTCACGGGATTTACGAATTAAAATTCATGGTACCATATTTTCATATGTAACTAAATATGAGGGATCAGACGTTTGACCACTGTCGCTGCGCGCCAGTTTTCTTTTGGAGTACCGTAAACAACTTTAATCAGTAACATACACAAGTGTACACACGCTAATCAACCTGCTCTGGTGTCGGGTTTCGCACTGTCTTTCCACAATTGCCGATGCGCTGGATGGAATGCTGAACTGCCGTTGCTTTCTCAGAAGGAGGGTGGTTTCGGCCGGGGTTTCGGGCGATGATCATCAGGTACTTCCCGTGGCAAGCAGTTACTGTGATCGAGGTGAGAGATTTTTATATTATGCCGTTTTTGTTTCTTCCTTGATTTCGACATATAATGATTAGTGTAATATAATATCTCTGTAGGGCATACGGTACATTATTTTATGCATGTAAGAACGAGACCAGCAACCATTAGAATGAACAAATTACAAACATTTAGAATAGAATTAGAATGAATACATCACAAATATCACATTTTTTGTACATTTATTAATTTGATTTACATGTTATGGCATTGGTTGGTGCCTGCAACCTACAAGTTTGTCATTCAACTTCAGGGGATTCCTAAGCCCATAATTCTTTATATATCCAAATGCAATGTATAATGTATTCTTCATGAGTTTGGTGGAAATAAATGAAATGGAATGAAAACAGAAGAAACAAAACAATTAAGTGTATAATTTTAATACATTTTGAATTTAAAACCTCTAATAGTCCTAAACATCATTTTTCGTCTTCTTGTCTTTAATTTAGTCAGCATAACATAAATAGAGGAAGGTTACAACGACTCTACGAATTATATAATTATATTTATGTATTACCTGTATATTTTTATACATATTTATTTATATTTTTACATATTATATTTATTATATATTTGTAAATCCCTGCGAGTTAATAGGATAGGAGGGTCATGGGTTTTCGTGTCATAAATGATAATGACTATGTTTTAAAAAAATACAAAAATTTGATGTGAAGCTTGAGAAATGGACAGCATCGAATAGAATCTCTGGATACTTCTAGCAACAACAACTGACATATTAAACATGCCCTCCCCCCCCCCCCAAAAAAAAAAAATAATAAAATAAAATAATTATAATAATAATAAATAAAAAAAATAAAAAATTGAAGCTAGGTTATTTCTTATAGAGCTTTTTTTCTCGACAAGGGGGTGGGAGGCTTGGTTGCCAGGAACAAAGATCTGACTTCAGGCCATTTATATTTATAGACACGGAAAAACATGGCTCTATAATGGCACTATATGAGAACTATTCATGTGCGATGACTAGCTCATAATCTATTCATTTGTTTTGTTTTTTGCTGTTCACATTCATAACAATCATTAATATGTATTGTGCTCATGACCTGTTGTTAAGTAATGCTGACTATGTATGATTAGTTTGTATGATCGTTCTATACTTTCCAGTATGTTTTCACTGTGTCCGTGATGTTGTATTTTGTCTCCAGCCTGCCATTACTGCGGAATTGGCGCATGGACCGGCTTTAGCTACATTTCTTTACTGAATAAGGAAATGATTAAACAGCATTGTTTAATTGGACACATTACGGATGTGTTACAGCAGTAGCAACAGCAACAATATGCATCATCATCATCCATCATCATCATCGTCCGTCGTCGTCGTCGTCATATTCATCATCATCATCATCAACAACCAACACCAACAAAGGACAACAACAACACCAACACAGACAACAACAACAACAACGACAACAAAAAACAACAAACAACATGTACAATGACTTCTGAGATTACCTTGAGTGTACATCTATAATTTGTCTCGGTTATTAAAAATGGACGTTAATTATATTGCGTTGCCGACCAATTAGTAATGAGGTGGTTTATGTATCATCTGAGATTTGCTTCATGACTGCAGAAATTTTGCCTTTAATGGTAAATATGAAGCGGTTTCACCCTATATGATCTTCATTAAGAATTTGACTAATGAATGTGGGTCGTTATTTTAGAGGATTTTCAACAATTCAAAATTTAGGGGGGGGGGCGCTACATTCACGCCGGTGTTTGATGTCATATATCTCTGACAAAATATATCTTGTTCAACACGGGTAAATCCATTAAGCACATATATTCTAAGCTCGTGACTTATATGTTCAAACAAATCTGAAGTTATTGTTCAAATGTCGGTTATAAGACATACAAGTATTTACTATCAAAAGAATATGATCCACAACACACACACACACACACACACACACACACACACACACAACACGGCACACGCACAGCACCACACACACACACACACAACACACACACACACCACACACCATAGGGAGACACACACACACACACACAAACACACACACACACATCACACACACAACCACACACACCACACACACGCACACACACACATATGGGGTATCTTTGCTTTATTTGCATTATTTGTTGTTTTAATCCAAATTCAAGCATATTAAATCAAATCAAAAGATTGATACAATTTCAAGCATTCATCTTACAAAAGAATAACCGTACAACAGATAAGCATCAATCTTGATTCGCATACACTGTGAGGTCTATCATAGAGATCATTGTGCGTGAATATATTCGCAAATAATAACCACAAATTTCGCGTTGACATACAACACGAAACAATCGCTCTGTTACTTTTTTAACTCCACCACGCTCGTACGTCCTTGAGAACGGCATTCGGCGATTTAATTAAAACCTACAGAAGCCGTACACAATGCGCTAATCAGTCTCGATTGTGTACTATAGTAATCATGAAATCACGTAATTTAATGTTTATAGTTCCTGAAAACCATATTTTTTTTTATTTTGTTGGGCTTTGTGTTTCTAAAATTTATTTTTCATACCAATAATAATACTGATGCAAATATGCTAAAACACTTTTCAGACAGAGTTGTCCTTCACGAAACAATTAGCCTCCTTGCCAAAGTACTGCACATAAGACTCTTCGCATGCATTTTGAGTTTGATTGGATCTTTCCATATGAGTCCTAGTGAAATTATTATTGGAAAATACAAATAAATAGAATGAAGTCTTTAATATTTGTCTCCATTCATCTCCATAGCGGAGCAGAGATGATCAATGCAGGCCGCACTCATGGCGTAGGGGTTTAATGAAAACAAAATTAAACATTTTCGCTTCTCTTTAGAGGTGATGGTGTTTAATTCACCCTAGCATTCTTGATTCTGGTTTCATATTTCCCGTAAAATGCGTTTTGATGGTTTAGGAAAGACTTCCAACAAAAAAAATTCAATATGCTACTCTGAAGCGGTAGCACAAAGAAAGGACCGCACCCAGAAAA
Source organism: Eucidaris tribuloides (assembly GCA_001188425.1). NCBI lineage: Eukaryota > Metazoa > Echinodermata > Echinoidea > Cidaroida > Cidaridae > Eucidaris > Eucidaris tribuloides. The sequence continues at coordinate 32,422 of JZLH01S0239427.1, read as the reverse complement.
GAATAAAAGCGCCTCCTATCTTCATAAGACAGTGGCTAAGGAGCGATCTACAGCTTGATGATCAAAAGAAGCGGCCTTCGACTCCCCATCATTAATATTAATCGTGAATAAAAGTCGCTATGTACAGAAAAGTTTAGGATGTTTTGCAATTATTAGCCCGCCTTAGAATTGAAAAGATGAGTTATTTTAAAACTTAAAAACAGGTTTCTACGATGTATTAAAATTATGGGGCGTTATCCTCCTTGCCATGGCAGCCGCTTTCTTCATTGATTGAGTGTGGTCTTCTTTCCTGAAAAACCGCTTTTGGAGTGATATCATTGGCGATTTTTTTGTTATTTAAAGTCTTTCCAAACATCAAAACGGTTTCCACGGAAATTATGAAACGAATTAGATCGCTAGGGTAAATTAAAACACCCCATTCCCTTACATCGTATATACAGCGAAGAAGTTATTTTGATGTGCCGTCCCTTGTCGTGGCGAGCGCCTGCCATAATAATCTCTCCGCCTTGAAGAAGAAAGCGAGAAACGAAATAATTCAATGACTTCATTTCAAATCATTTGTCATTTATAATAATAACTTTGACTAAGACATCATTAAAGAAAGATCCTTCAACTTAAAAATGCATTGCCTTATACTGTGTGTTAGCCATACTTTTGCCATAGAGACGGTACGATTAAAAAAAAATTGGTCTACGGTACATATAAGAATAATGTGTACCAAGACGGTTCGCGAAGATCGGGCGATCCACGTAAGGCATCAATGACTACGTAATTGCAGAGAAGGGGGGAATGGCAGGCGTAGGGCCGGCGGAGCGAATTATATAAGTCCCGAGCTGGGGCGGGGGCGAGGGAGGGGGTGTCCCAGATGTGCAGGATATTTTTTGTTTATGGGTACATTAAAAACAATATGAATTGGACCTTGCAACTGGAGGTACGAGACGCCCCTCTTCCGAATGCTGCCATCTCTTTTCGATGAGCGTTTCATGTGAGCTCACAAAGGGTCACCGTCACGCAATTCCTGTGATGCAGGTATTGAGTAGTAATACATACAAGCTGTGTCCCATTATTGTCTCATACAAAAAAATGTCTGTTACATTGTATTCAAATGATTTCATCCAGACACAATAGGTTTTGCTCCGACCAATAGTTTTGCTCCGGCCATCAGTGAGAATCACACCTGCATTTGAAATACTGTTATGATATTATGGATGCTCACTACACGTCATATTTTTTGAATAGAGGACACTAGCCATAAACAGTGCGCTGACGTAGACAGAAAACCACAGTTTGTGGGGTATGTGTGCTCCATGTGTTTGTGTGTGCGTGTTTCGCTGCTGTTTGTGTGTGTGTTTTGTTGTGTGTTTGTTGGTTTGTGTGTATGTGTGTGTTCTGTGATGTATGTGTGTGTTTGGTGTCTATGTCTGTGTGTATGTGTGTGTGGTGTTTGTGGTGTGTATGTGTGTGCTGCTTTGCGTCTGGTGTCTGTGTCATGATTGTGGTGTTTGTGTGTGAATGTTGTGTATGTGTATGTGTGTTTATCGTGTGTGTATGGGTGTTAGTTGTAAGTGTGTGTGTGTGTGGGTTTGTCTGTGTTTGTGTGTGTCTGTGTCTGTGTTGTGGTTTGTGGGGTCGTGTGTGTATGACATTCGGCGCGCGCGCGCGCGCGCGCGCGCCGTGGATGTGTGTGTGTTTTGTGTCGTGTCTGTGTGTGTTTGTGCTGTGTATGCTGGTGTGATGTTGTGTGTATGTCGTGTGTATGTGTGTGGTAATTGTGGTGTTATGGTGTGGGTATGTGTGTCTGTATGTGTGTTAGTGTAGGGTGGTCGGTGTGTGATTTGTCTTGTGTCTGTGTGCAGTTTGTGTTTGTGGGGACTGCGTGTGTGTGTGGTGGTGGTGTGTGTGCGTGTGGTGTGTGTCTGTGTGTGTTTCTGTGGTGTGTGTGTGTGTAGTGGTGGTGTGTGTGTGTGTTGTGTGTGGTGTGTGTGTGTTGATGTGTGTGGTTTTTTTTTTTTTTTATTTGTTTTACAGGCTGATCGGTCATCCAGGATAGATGAGACGTCAATCATTACAGGCAGTTGTTTGTAATCCGTGACCACATGAAAATCCATTGGCAGAGATATGAGATCAACGCCACAGACAGAAGGAAAATATTAGTGGTAGAACAAGCAAATTTATATACCCAGACTTCGTGTTTTTTTTGCTGCAATCATCTGAATTATTCCACACACTCAGTAAATTATAGTTTAATTCTTACTGGAATGTCTTCGTATGATTTATGATAATAACGTCACACGTGGACAATCTTATCTGTCCAATCTCAGGGTAATGAAATGAATGAATGAATGAATGAGATGAATGAATCATTATATACCATTATTTTACATATTTCAATAATTTGTAGCACACACATAATTTACAATTTAACTATTAAACTATGCATTCAAATGAAATAACATAAACTTCTTCATAAGATTAAAATGAATTGAATAGCCAAAATTAGTTATAGTAATATCGCAAGAAACTTAGCAAACACTCTCATCGTTTGGTTATACAGCGAGTACGCGACTCTTTTTTCTCACTTCTTGTCTCCAATCAATATTTTTTTATGAACACCAATAGTGTTCGTCCTTATACGGGGCGCTATCTCTGCTACCATTTTACAAATGGATTGATTAGACTGACATGCTTCTATCCGTGCGTTTTAGAGTCAATGGGACGGTGAAATTACATTAGATTAACAAGAACCAAACAAACCGACGGAAGCAATCTATTTTGAGAATTTCATGTTTGCGCCTTTGGAACTAAGCGCTTATCACAATTCACATAGATCTAAGCAATTTCTCGTGTATAGTCATTCCAACGGTCAAGTTTACTCCGCTTTACGGATATTAAACGGATATATCACCGGCTATTAAACCAAAGTCTGATACAGTGTATACACCAGTTCGCGGACAACTTATGCTTGCGACACAGAAAAAAAAAGAACTGTCATGCATGATATAACAAGGTCTAACGGTATAGGACCACCGGTTGGCAAAAATATTGATTCCACGCGTGAAAAGAAAAATACCTATAAGTCATCGACTAAAACGGATTCTGTTTCAGAGTTTTTTTATAGACAGGTGCATGTAGATTCAGTTGACTGATGCTGGACATCTTGGTCTCGGATCAGATTTCACTTCATAAAAATTCCATCTTAACTGGTCTAGTATTGTAGCGGTGACGGAAAAAACCTTGGTCTGTTGATAGATTATCTATCCATTGTCGCGTCACTACTGTTCATGAAGTGAGAACCAGTGCTTGGTTCATAGTTTTATGCTATTGATTGGTTTAAGCCTACAAGAATTGAGGCTATTTCGCGTTTTGATACTGTTGTGTTGAGATATTGACATTGTATTATAATTATCATTATTATTATATTCATTAGTAGTAGTAGTAGTAGTAGTAGTAGTATAGTAGTAGTAGTAGTAGTAGTAGTAGTAGTGTTTATTATTATTTTAATATTCATTATTATTATTATTTATATTATATCTCATCATCATAATCATCATCATCATTATTATTATTATTATTAATTATTATTTATTAATTATCTATTAGCTATTATTGATCATCATCATTATTTATTCATTATTATTATTATTTATTATTATTATTATTATTTATTATTATTATTATTATTATTTTATTATTATTATGACTATATTATTATGTACTTTATTATTATCATCATTATTATTATTTATTATTATGTAATTATTATATTATTTTATTATTATATTATTATATTATTATGATATTATTATGATTATATTATTATTGTTGTGTTGTTTGTTGTTTGTTTATATTATATTTTATAAGTTATTATTCATCATCTATTATTTATAATTAGCATCCCATTATTGATGTCATCATTACAGATACCAGGCGCTAGAAAGCGAACTTGTCGTTATTACTAATCAGGGTTGGCGGAGTGGAAAAAACTGCGTAAATACGGTAAATACCGCCTCGATCATTTTTAGGAAAATGGGAAATAGTTGGAATATAAGGAAAAATTATGAAATAACTTCCTTTGAATATCTCTCAGAATATTGCCACGTAATTCCGTAATATTTTTCTAGTATCTTCCCATGGTACCTCTTTGTATGACATCTGCCTGAGAGTACTTCCAGCACTTCCCGGTTTTTCCGTATTTCGCCTGGTGGGAAATACCTTAATTTACGGGAAATAGCCAACCCTGCCCATAATTAGGCATCCAGACACCCTATTGAACCAGATATGCAATAGCAGAATTGATTGAGTGACAACAACACCGAGGTTTTTCCCTTTCTCTTTTCGAATGAAATGCGTCTTGGGTCGCTTACGTGCTGAAGTATTGGGACGAGTGATCTCTCACTATACTGCATAAATTAATTGGGTATAAATTGAAGGAGTGTAGAATAGAATTCATATCTGAAGTCAAACATAATACGTTACTTCTGAGAAAGGCTCAAAATTTTAAAATTCTATCTCCAGCCCTGATCAATTTGTCTGAGTTGTACATCCAAACTTGGATTGAAGTTAATTAATACATAAATGAGGCTGGAATATTAGTGGCCAAAAACCAAACATTGTCACACTTGTCGGAGTTTCCAATGATCATAATCAATATTTGGACTTCGAGTTATTTCTTCATTCTTAAACAAGGGAGATCTCAGGGAAAAGCAAATTGATTCCCAATAATGAATGTCAAAAAACACTTAATTGTATTTTGTACTTGTTTGTATTTTTGGAATGTCCTCAGTAAGACGACAATTTGTATATGCAAATGTAAATTTGGATGGTTTGTTTTATATATTCATAATTATTCTTCGATTATAAGTAATTGAAGCATTGATTATGATTTTTTTGTCTGTAGTATGGTTTATG
>JZLH01S0239427.1:7032-25060 GCA_001188425.1 Eucidaris tribuloides | reverse complement strand
AAGGAGGAAAATAACAGTGCGTCCCAGAAAAAACAGAACCCTAAAACGAAGGTTTATTGTGTGGAAGCGATGGGGCGTATGATAATACAATAACTGAGCACTAAGTGGTGTCCATCTCTTTCTTTTTCTGATGTGCTGATGGTCGAAGCCAAAAAGTGTAGCAAAAGGGTTTTTACATTAAATTTTCAAAGTTACGTTACTCAGAGCTACATTAATAAATAAGCTTGCTTAATGTATCATTTGATCGACAATAAGTCACAGTTTATTTTGAAAATGTTTCTCAATAATACTCCCCCCTTAAATTGCTTCCTCACAATTAACCTTTGCTTTAGGGTTCAGTTTTTTTTTCTGAGAAGTACTGAATAATATCAAAGAGAGAAGGTCATACCAAAGGCTGAAGGGGTGAGCCCAATGCAGACAAGGATGGGGTGATTCCTTGGAACCTGCTGAACAGCAGTACATTGTGGATGATCACAAAAATACCTTCCTATGGAATATTAACAAAGTGATTTAACGCAGGAAGTTAGATTCTTGAAGCACGGCCATGACCAATGTAAGGGAAACAGGGCTCCATGGAACCGGGCACGCATGTGGTTAACTTCATGTCACAGAGGCAGCTGGGACAGGGGCATTGGAGGAGGAGGAGGAGGCTCATGCGGACGAGCCCCCCCGCCCCCCCCCCACTCCACCAATCCCAGCGAAGAGATTTTTAATTTTTGAAAACTTCCTTTGTGAAATGAAGAACTCCTTTTTTGGGAGGGGTCTGGGGTTGTATTTGTGTCTATTTTTTCGCAGAAAAATACATGACAAAGTCATGGTTAGGTGAAGCTAACCTCATAATTATACTCTTAGGATTTCTTATCACGCCAAGGTCAGGAGCTGGGGGGGGGGGGACATGATCATGATCTTGTCATTACATTTAGCTGCTTTATTTTGCGTGTGTTTTTTGGACAAGCAAAGATCATGACACGAGTATCAATAACTCTCAACCTTGAAATCGATTGACCTATCTCATGGGGGCGTCGATTTATTATCTTCAAACTGCGGATGATCTTGAACTTTTCCCGTTATACAGGTAAGCAGTCACGGGATTTACGAATTAAAATATCATATACATATTTCATATGTAACTAATATGAGGAATCAGACGTTGACCCCTTGTCGCTGGCGCCAGTTTTCTTTTGGAGTACCCGTAAACAATCTTTACATCAGTAACATACACCAAGGTGTACATCACGCTAACAACCTGCTCTGGTGTCGGGTTTCGCACTGTCTTTCCACAATGCCGATGCGCTGGATGGAATGTGAAACTGGTTTTCTCAGAAGTGAGGGTGGTTTCGGCCCGGGGTTTCGGGCGATGATATCAGGTACTTCCCGGTGGCAATCAGTTTACTGGTGATCGAGGGAGAGATTTTTATATTATGCGTTTTTGTTTCTTCCTTGTTTCGACTATAATGGATTAGTGTAAATATAATATACTCTGTAGGGCATACGGTACATTATTTTATTGATGTAAGAACGGACCAGAACCATTAGAATGAACAAATTACAAACATTTTAGAATGAATTAGAATGAATAAATCACAAATATCACATTTTTTTGTACATTATAATTTTGATTTACATGTATGGCATGGTTGGTGCCCTGCACCTACAAGTTTGTCATTCAAACTTCAGGGGTTCCTAAGCCCATATTTTTATATATCCAAATGCAATGTATAATGTATTCTTATGGTTGGTTGAAATAAATGAAATGAAATGAAACAGAAGAAACAAACAATTAAGTGACTAAATTTTAATAACATTTGAATTTAAACCTCTAATAGTCCTAAACATCATTTTTCGTCTTTTGTCTTTAAATGTAGTCAGCATAACATAATAGCAGGAGGTTACAACGACTCTACTGAATTATATAATATATTTATGTATTACCTGTATATTTATACATATTTATTTATATTTTACATATTATATTTATATATATTTGTAAATCCCCTGGAGTTAATAGGATAGAGGGTCATGGGTTTTCCGTGTCATAAATGAAATGACTATGTTTTAAAAAATACAAAAATTTGATGTGAAGCTGAGAACATGGACTAGCATCGAATAGAATCTCTGGATACTTCTACAACAACAACTGACATATTAAACATGCCCTACCCCCCCCCCAAAAAAAAAATAATAAAAATAAAATAATAATAATAATAATAAATAAAAAAATAAAAAATTGAGCTAGGTTATTTCTTATAGAGCTTTTTTTTCTCGGGTGGGAGGCTTTATTGCCAGGGAACAAAGATCTGACTTCAGGCATTTTATATTTAAGACACGGAAAACACATGGCTCTATAATGGCACTATATGAGAACTATTCATGTTGCGATGACATATCTATAATCTAATCATTTTGTTTTTGCTGTCACATTCATAACAAGTCATTAATATGTATTGTGCTTGTACCTGTTGTTAATGTAATGTGACTATGTATGTTAGTTTGTATGATCGTCTATATTTCCATGTAATGTTTTCACTGTGTCGTGCATGTTGTATTTTTGTCTCAGCCTGCCATTACTGCGGAATTGGGACGATGGACCAGGCTTTATGTACATTTTTCTTTTACCTGAATAAAGAAATGATTAAACAGCATTTTTTAATTGACACAGTTACGATGGTGTTACAGCAGTAGCAACAGCAACAATATGATCATCATCATCATCATCATCATCGTCGTCGTCGTCGTCGTCATCATCATCATCATCATCATCAACAACAACACCAACAAAGACAACAACAACACCAACACAGACAACAACAACAACAACGACAACAAAAACAACAACAACTGTACAATGACTTCTGAGATACCTTGAGTGTACATAATAATTTGTCTCGGTTATAAAAATGGACGTAATTATATTGGTTGCCGACCAATTAGTAATGCAGGTGGTTTATGTATCATCTGAGATTTGCTTCATGACTTCAGAAATTTTGCTTTTAATGGTAAATATGAAGGGTTTCACCCTATATGTCTTCATTAAGTAACTTTGACTAATGAATGTGGGTCGTTATTTTAGAGGGATTTTCAACAATCAAAATAGGGGGGGGGGGTGTTTGATGTCATATATCTCGGACCAAAATATATCTTGTCAACACGGGTAAATCCATTAGCACAATATTCTAAGCTCGTGACTTATATGTTCAAACAAAATCTGAAAGTTATTGTTCAAATGTCGGTTAAGACATACAAGTATACTATCAAGATATGATGCACACACACACACACACACACACACACACACACACACACACACACGCACACGCACACACACACACACACACACACACACACACACACACACACACACACACACACACACACACACACACACACACACACACACACACACACACACACACACACACACACACGCACACACACACATATGGGTGTATCTTTGGTTATTGCATTATTTGTTGTTTGAATCCAAATCAAGCATATTAAATCAAATCAAAGATTGATACATTTTCAAGCATTCATCTTTACAAAAGAATAACCGTACAACAGATAAGCATCAATCTTGATTCCATACACTGTGAGGTCTATCATGAGATCATTGTGGTGAATATATTCGGAAATAATAACCACAAATTTCGGTTGACATACAACCACGAAACAATCGCTCTGTGATACTTTTTTAATCCACCACGCTCGTACGTCCTTGAGAACGGCATTCGGCGATTAATTAAAACCTACAGAAGCCGTACACAATGCGCTAATCAGCTCGTTGTGTACTATAGATAATCATGAAATACGTAATTCTAATGTTGTATAGCTCCTGAAACCATATTTTTTTTTATTTTGTTGGGACTTTGTGTTTCTAACATATTTCATACCAATAATAATATGATGCAAATATGCTAAACACTTTTCAGACAGAGTTGTCCTTCACGAAACAATTTAGCCTCCCTTGCCAAAAGTACTGCAACATAAGCTCTTGCATGCATTTTGAGTTGATTGGATCTTTCCATATGGATGTCCTAGTGAAATTATTATTGGAAAATAACAAATAAATAGAATGAAGTCATTTAATATTTTGTCTCCATTCATCTCCATAGCGGAGAGATGATCCAATGCAGGCGCACTCATGGCAGAGGGGTTATGAAAACAAAATTAAACATTTTCGCTTCTCTTTAGAGGTGAGGTGTTTAATTCACCCTAGCATCTTGATTCGGTTTCATATTTCCCGTAAAATGGTTTTGATGGTTTAGAAAGACTTCCAACAAAAAAAAATGTCAATATGCTACTCTGAAGCGGTAGCACAAAGAAGACCGCACCCAGAAAAGAAGAAAGCGCCTCCTATCTTCATAAGACAGTGGTAAGGAGGATCTACAGTTGCTGATCAAAAGAAGCGGCCTTCGCTCCCCATCATTATATTAATGTGAATAAAAGTCGCATGACAGAAAAGTTTAGGATGTTTGCAATTATAGCCCGCCTTTAGAATTGAAAAAGGATGAGTTATTAAAACTTAAACAGGTTCTACATGTATCTAAAATATGGGGCGTATCCTCCTTGCCACTGCAGGCGCTTTCTTCATTGTTGAGTGTGGTCTTCTTTCTGAAACCGCTTTGGAGTGATATATTGGGATTTTTTTGTTATTTGAAAGTCTTTCCAAACCATCAAAACGGTTTCCACGGGAAATATGAAACCGAATTAAGATGCTAGGGTAAATTAAACACCCCATCCCTACATGTATATACAGGCGAAGAAGTTATTTTTTGTGTTCCAGTCCCTCTGTCGTGGGAGCGCCTGCATTAATAATCTCTCCGCCTTGAAGAAGAAAGGAGAACGAATATTCAATGACTTCATTTCAAATCATTTGTCATTTTATAATAATAATTTGACTAGAACATCATTAAAGAAAGATCCCTTCAACTTAAAATGCATGCCTTATACTGTGTGTTGCCATACTTTTGCCATAGGACGGTACATAAAAAAAAATTGGTTACGGTACATTAAGAATAATGTGTACAAGACGGTTCGCGAGATCGACGATCCACGTAAGCATCAACTACTAGTAATTGCAAGAGAAGGGGGAATGGCAGGCGTAGGGCCGGGGAGGAATAGTCCCGAGCGGGCGGGGGCTGAGGGAGGGGTGTCCCAGGTCATGTGGCCAGGATATTTTTTTGGTATGGGTACATTAAAAACAATATTGAAATTGGACCTTGCAACTGGGGTACGAGACGCCCCCCTCTTCGAATTGTGCCCATCTCTTTTCGATGAGCGTTTCAGGTGAGCTCACAAAGGGGTCACCGTCACGCAATCCGTGATGCAGGTGATTGAGTAGTATACATACAAGGTTGTCCCATTATTTTCTCATACAAAAAATGTCTGTACATTGTATTCAAATGATTTCATCCAGACACCAATAGTTTTGCTCCGACCAATAGTTTTGCTCCGCATCAGTGAGAATACACCTGATTTTGAAATACGTTATGATATTATGGTGCTCACTGACACGTCATATTTTTGAATAGAGACACTAGCCCATAAACAGTGCTGACGTAGGACAGAAAACCACAGTTTGTGGGTGTATGTGTGTGTGTTTGTGTGTGCGTGTTTCTCTGTGTTTGTGTGTGTGTGTTTGTGTGTGTGTTTTGTGTGGTGTATTGGTGTGTTTGTGTGTATGTGTGTGTTTGTGTCTATGTCTGTGTGTATGTGTGTGTGGTGTTGTGTGTGTAGTGTGTGTGTGTTGTCTGTGTCTGTGTCTGTGTGTGGTGTTTGTGTTGTATGTGTGTGTATGTGTATGTGTGTTTATGTGTGTGTATGTGTGTTAGTGTAAGTGTGTGTGTGTGTGTGTTTGCTGTGTTTGTGTGTGTCTGTGTCTGTGTTTGTGTTGTGGGGTCTGCGTGTGTGTGTATGTCATTGCGCCGCGCGCGCGCGCGCGGCGCGCGTGTGTGTGTGTGTTTGTGTCCGTGTCTGCTGTGGTGTTTGTGTGTGTAGTGTGTGTATGGTGTGTATGTGTGTGTATGTGTGGTATGTGTGTGTATGTGTGTGTGTATGTGTGTGTATGTGTGTTAGTGTAAGTGTGTGTGTGTGTGTGTGTTTGTCTGTGTCTGTGTGCATGTTTGTGTTTGTGGAGTGCGTGTGTGTGTGTGTTGTGTGTGGCTGTGTGTGTGTGTGCTGTGTGTGTGTGTGTGTGTGTTGTGTGTGTGTGTGTGTGTGTGTGTGTGTGTGTGTGTTTGTTTGTTTACAGGCTTGATCGGTCATCCAGGGATAGATGAGCACGTCAATCATTACAGGCAGTGTTAGTAATCCGTGACCACAGAAAATCATTGGCAAGAGATATGAGTCAACGCACAGACAGAAGGAAAAATATTAGGGTAGAACAGCAAATTTATATACCCAGGAACTTCGTGTGTTTTTGTGCGAATCATATGAATTATTCCACACACTCAGTAAATTAATAGTTTAATTCTTACTGAATGTCTTCGTATGATTTATGATAATAACGTCACACGTGACAATCTTATCTGTCCAATCTCAGGGTAATGAATGAATGAATGAATGAATGAATGAATGAATCGAATTTATTACCATATTTTACATATTCAATAATTTGTAACACACACATAATTTTACAATTTAACTATTAACTATGATTCAAATGAAATAACATAAACTCTTCATAAATTAAATGAATTGAATAGCAAATTAGTTATAGTAATATCCGTCAAGAAACTTAGCAACTATCTCATCGTTTGGTTTACAGCGAGTTACGCGACTCTTTTTCTCACTCTTTCTCCAATAATATTTTTTATGGAACACCCAATAGTGTGCTCCTATACGGGGGTGCCTATCCTCTGCTACCAATTTACAAATGAATTGATTAGACAATGCTCATCCGTGGTTAGAGTCAATGGGACGTGAAATTACCATAGATATAACAAGAACCAAACAAACCGGACGGAAGCGATCTATTGAGACATCTCATTGTTAGGGATGAGATTTTGGTCAATAAAAATATCTTGTGTGTGACCGTGATGGATTGGTGCGTTTGTTCATCTGCAACCTGACGGCCGTGGCAGGTTAGCGACGACCCCGCGCGACGCTGTGGCTGCACCTTGCGTGCTGCGAAAAATAAAATGACCGTGGTTGGTTAGTGGTGCGTGACGTCACTGAGAGAATAACGCACGACGATAATAATGATAACAATAATGTTTGGGACCTGCCCTGTTAATTTTTTTTCTTTGTATAAGTTCACGTGTCACGGTTGATGATGACGACAGAACAAGTTTACTTCGAGTCTTCGACAGACTAGAGTGAGTTCAATGACATCACAGTAACAATGGATGATAAAAATCAATAAGTTAATGAAAACAAAAGGAAAATGAAACTATTGTTTTGGGGAAAAATATTACTGTCTCCTACTCTGAACTCTGAGGGAAGCAGAGTCATCACGGACAAAAACAAACAAACAAATAACAGGTCAGGCAATAACAAAGATCATGAAATACACAAAGACTACACAAAGATTCGGGTATTATTTAATTTTGTTTCTGAAGCATGCTTGTGTCTCCGGGACCGATTGTGTACAAATTCATTGATATGCCTTTTGCATTTGCGAATTCGTATTTAAGTACATTATTGCAAGGAATAATACTCGCAAAACACAACGTACGTTTTGCTCTTTCAGTGTGATAACAAAACAACCATCACCCGAATGATTTTGAAAATATCTTTATGAATCACACAAAAACTCAAAACAGGTACTTTTTGACATTCCATCATTTTTTGGATAAAAAAAATCAAATTTTTTGGTCGAAATTGAGACTGTCATCCGGCATGTATAATCCTCATCATTTTTGCCAACCTTTGAGCGTAGATGCCTTGCATGAACAAAGAAAAAATGCTCTCCAAACATTTTTCTAGAGCTCTTTCTGATCTATTATCTGGTCTACTATTACACGTCGTATTACTGAATACATAGGCATAATTAGCAAATCTGAAGTGGACTCGGGGCCCCGCCCCGTCCCTAAGACACGTTTCGTACTGGCTGGTTCCCGACGTTTCGACACTCGACTACTTGACCGCTCAGTGTACGACTGCCCTCGCTCGTTCCTCCCTTAGGTCTCGAATAAACTAGCAAACCAAATCAGAATAAAAACAATGAGGAACTTATTATACAGACTATTGTATAATAATAATAATCATCATCATCATCATCATCATCATCATCATCATCATCATCATCATCATCATCATCATAATGATAATAATAATAATGATAATAATGAAATACTTTTTTAATTTACCCAGGTAGCCACTTCAGTCAAATAGACTGTTCTCCCAGTGGGCCCCGCATAATATAGATGTTATTATTACCCTTCTCAGTTCTACAATGCCTACAAAGCAGAAGGTACATTGTTTTTAAAAGTCTATGGTATGATCCGGCCGGGGCTCGAACCCGAGACCTTCCGATTGTGAGGCGAACGCTCTAACCACTAGTCCATCGCACCGGTATGTGATTGCCTAGGGATAGGCTAGGGTTGGAGATACAACAATTTTAAGGGAAATCTCATGAATAGAAGCCGTCTTTGATTTTGGATAAAATCATTCTAGAATCAAGTACACTATTCAAAGTTTCTGCTATGAAAATTTTATGGTCAATTTTTTCCTCTTTGCCATACAATGCAGTATGAGACTTTTGCGTGTAGCTATATATGGGTTCAATTTCTATAATGGCCATACATGGGCATGCTTGTTTCTCCAAGTAGACAAATTCAAGACAAATCTTTCCACCCTGAACATACAGTCAGGTCAGTGTACCGTATACGTTGGTACATGTTTTAACTCATTTAGTTCTTGAAGCATTTTCCACTGCGCCCAATCAATCATGCCCTTGCCCTTCGAGATGCAATGGTACTGCAGCTGTGGAATCGTTTTGATGTTGGACTCCATGCAGGGGCGTTGATCCATGTTTCGGATTGGGGGGGGGGGGGGCAAAAGTGAAAAAAAATGTCCAAAATTTTCGGTGCGCTTCGCGCGCCAAATTGTAATACAGAATTTTGCGCGCAAAGCGCGACGAAAAATTGACAATTTTGTTTGTTTAATAGTATTTTTATGCCATGCTTAATGGTTTTGTGCTTTCCAATGATTTTTAAAACATATATTTGCATTGCATATTATGAATTTTTCTAGTTGTCAAAATTATTGGGGGGGGGGACAAATCGGTATGTTTGCCCCCTAATATTTTCATTGGTGGGGCGGTCGCCCCCCCCCCCCTGCCCCCCCAGGATCAACGCCTCTGGCTCCATGACCATTTTAAAATAGCTCCATAACCTCTGCAAATGACTTCACTAAGAAAATGTAAATCATAGTTTTCAAATTTATCGCCACGTAGTAGGCACAACCAAGCGGGTAGCAATGGACGATGACACTCATGCCGTTTATAAGAACTTGTCAGTGTAGAACTGTATAATCACAAATCTGCTTGTTTCCCCATGTATATATAGAAATCTAAATAGTTGATTCATGCTCGTTCCCCCGAGTTAATAAAAAGTATCCTGATTCCGCCCCTTCCCCGATTCGGAGGGGATGATGTACACGTCCAGGTGGTGCGTGAGTTTGTGTCGATCATGCATGTGGCTGGATGCCAGGTGTTGGCCGACATAAGGTAGGGGAAAAAAAACTTCGCGGTTCGCGGGAGGCTTAGCGAACACATGGCCCCTCCCAAACGATTAGAAAAACTAAGAGAAGAAAATCATGACATCATTGTTTTGGGTGCATAACGTTTTGCAACAATGTGGGCAGCACGTGGATTTCCTGAGTCATGCCAGCTCATGAGAAAGAAACAAAAAGTAGCCAACTGTTTACATGTTTCCATAATGTATCACAATTTACCACTAGTGTTCTATGTACAAGTACATGAAGTGTAAAGTGCTTGAAGTTATTGCCTATACATGTATTTACCTACTACGCTGTAAAATTATACGCTGTTAAGTCTGTATTGACATTTTAACTTCTTCTGTTGAGCAGTGACAAGACTTTTTATGTGTTTTTCCAACCTTTATCCAGTTGGATCCTACATTTACACTGTCAGATTCGGATGGCTAGAATGTTAAATGTAGCATTCAGAAAGTGTCGTCACTCCTCGCCTTTTAAATATCAGTTTAGTATTTGAGGTTTAAGAGTGCACTGTACAGGTAATAGACAAGCCGATTTTCAAATTCTCTTCCAGAATCAAGTGTTCCTGATGTACCTAACATGGTAGCTTTCATATTAGCAGTGAAATGTTAAACTCTACAAATATGTAGCATTATGACCCTAACATGCTTGTTGTGTTGTTATTCAAGATTTAAAATGGATGTGACTGTCTCTGACTGATGTTGTAAGTTATGATTCTTTTCATCTTTTTGATAGTAATATCAGGCCAGGTTATAATTATATTAATTCAGGTACAAGGAAGCAGCCAACGGACCAAAGAAGTAATTTAGTGTGAAGTCGTTCATGAGAAAAACAACACAAAATAATTATAACGTTATGGACGAAGAAATGAAATTTGGAGTAGGCCTACTAATTGAGGCAGATACTAAAAATAACTACATGGCATACAGGTTTCCGGTAATTACCAATATCCCAAACTACGCCGATGTTAATAGCTCTGCAGAGTATGTTAACATATAGACTTTTGTTCTGTAATACCTGTAGGTCTGACCCCTCTTTTGCCAAAAAAGCCATCAGTTTTGCATTCTTATTTGGCAGACTTGCAATATTATTTTTGACACTGTAAGGGAAACAGCTATTGATTAATAACCAAACAAAATAAACAGCTGATTACGCGAATCAGCTCCCCCTTAATTTGCTATTATCTCGGCCAGGTTGTCGGCAGGAAAGAGCCCCCGCCTTTAACGTGTTGACTACGATTACAAGTGACACCGTGCGCTGCACCTGCCGGTTCCCATGGCAACAACAACGAAATATCCCATTTCTTGTTTTACAAATCATCACGTGATTTAAAAAAAAGCCTCATTATACCCAAACTAAATATAACTTTGATATTTGAATGAGTTGGGTGAAAGGGGAAAAAGAGAAAGTTCGTTTGCTGCTGGCGTGTTATTTCATTTCCGTAATTTGGCAAAGCGCGCTGGCGGTCATATTTTTGTCCGCGATTATTAAACATTAAGGTGATCTTGTGACCGTGTGTCAGTTCCATTATGCTGTAACACGTGCCTGTAAAATAATTGCGTTCTACCTGTTCAATGTTGACATCATATACGCGATTATGTAATGACTCAACGGCGAAATTAATTATATATAAAGCATCATTTAGGTACGAAAGCAAAGTCGAACGAATTGATAGTGGTATTTTGATTTCATGAACAAAACAATGATTATTCCATTGCGTGAAGACAGAAGCGACTTGCTTCTTCTATGTAATTATTATTAAGATATATATTAACTTTTACTATGGTTTATGTATAATTTATTCGTGTTCAACATTTGCAGTTTAAGTTTAACAAAAAGTTAATTCATCAAAAGATTAGGCAGGAAAAGATTGAGACAGAGAGAGGGGGAACGGTGAGAGAAGTGGAATGTAACGGATTGTTTGTACATGTAGGAGAGGGAAGCAAAAAGGTGTAAAATTTCTCTGAATGAATCCTGCAAACATTTTGAGACCCCACGGGAATAAGTAAGTCCAAGGGCACGTCATGAAATGAAGAAATTCAGTCTTTTGTAAATTGCAATCCGTATGTCTTTAACATTCATATCGTACAAATATTCAACTCGTCATATTGTATACGATAGAATGATTTACTTCATGGTTAAAAACATAGGCAACATTGTGGAGCTTCAATTTAAGAAAAATGTTAAATTGTGATATCTGAGCTACATAAATTGACAATAGACACCATAGAATGCAAAGCATTTGGGAAGTTATGCTGCCACTGGAAAGATATACATGATTAAATATCACCCTTGAGTTAGCCTACTACTGCGGTGGAGTATGAAATAGCCTAGATCTATACACATTAAGTCTATGGGAGGAAATGGGCATGGTGAATCCGGTCAACCTGAGTACTCGTAGATTTTCACTTTTTTAAAGCACTGAATAATCATTTTGATATACAATTTTTAGGGCTCTATTTTTAGACCTTATCAAAGACACTTAGAGCGTGGGGGATTATGTAGCTCCCATTTTTTAAACTGTATTCACTGTTAACCTGTCGCTTAAAATTGTCATGTGCATCTCTGATGAACCCCATATTTAAAAATATGATATTCCACGTGAATTGTTTATTTCTTTATTCAAAGCTTTAAAACACATTGGCTTCAGTTGCAAACAAATGACCATTTTATTATACATTGTAACCTCGTAAATTAAAGTGATATCTGTGTCAGCGGTTTCACTTTAATGGGGAAGTACAGTATTAGTGATAACATACTCGAGGGTAATCTATCCATCTATATCATTTAATCATATAACACATGACTATTAATTAGAAAACGTTGAACAGCAACAACCTGCAGCGAGGTGTATGGCAGGCTATGGCACACACGAGGAAACGCACTTCGGCGAAAATTACATCGAAACTCCGCGCCAACGAAACCGCTTGGCCAGGGAAATCGAACAGTGTTTTTGTCCGAAGTACTTACCGCACTTCACTGGTTGAGAAGTTTTACTTTCACTGCTAACACTATAATCAAGACAAAAGGAGGGCCATTGTAGAATCTGGAAGAAAATGACTTTATTGGGGGCACTTAACATGAACACAAGTGCATGGTCCAAAATATCTAGGATGCATTTTTGTCTACTATCAGGATTATAATGCCGTGCCAACGCCTGTAGAGCAGTTACAGCATTATTTTCCCGGATTGTTTTGTGCGCGTTAGTGTCGCGGTATACACGAGCGCGGTACCGAATAATAATAGAACATTTTTTTTGTGGTAGGAAAAAGACAACAAAAATATCCTGAGGGTATAAATTTTATTTGAGAAAAGGTACATATAGAATCGATGGTTATTATAATATTCAAGATAATATTCATTGCAAGGTGAATAAATTAAAAAGTAGCATGCACAGCTAGATAAGGAAGTAACAGCACATGAATTCTGATCGAAATTGTCGAGTCTTTGTCCAATAATGTTTGACGATGAAGGATAAGTGGAAAGGTATACCTCATAATCGATCTTCTGCGAGCAGTCACCCACATGCTGTTAGTATACCCAAGTCCAACACCCAGCTTCATCTTTCCTCCTACATCCCTAGAACAGCCAGGCTATGGAACTCTCTCCCTCCAACCGTGTTTCCTGATGTTCCAAACATGGATCGCTTCAAGTCTGCAGTGAATGCTCATTTGTTATTTTAGTTTAACATGTATGATCAGTAAGATATTGATTACTTGTAATGTAGTAAAATTGTATGTAATGGCCGCTTTTCATCTATTTGATGGCACCACCAGGCCTTGAATTTATGAATAAAAAAAAAAGTGGAAATAACTGTAAGTGAATGTGATCATATATTTACATGCCGTTAGGTACACAGTGTCTTTTGTTCGTATTTGTTGCTCAAGAAATCATTGTTTGATTTTCATGAAACTTGGTGTATGTATGTATTGTCATAGACAAAAAGATCGATTTAATTTTGGGGTCAAGTGGTCATGGGTCCTTTTGTGTATTATCTGCGCTATTCACTTCATTTACTGCAATATTTCAAGAATAGAATGATAAATTTTCATAAAATATTGCCAAAGAATTCATCACTATAGACAGATAAACTAATTAAAAAGTCAATGGTCGATTACTTTGGGCAATATACAGTCAATATGATTGGTAACACAATATTTACTGCAATAACTAAAAACAGGTATAAAGGGTAGGAATCATCGTAGAAGGATTGGTTAAATGTTTAGTAAAAGGTCAAGGGTCAAAGGTCACAGTTGACTTTGTGTTCTAATAGTTCCTTTTGTTACTACCATATCTTGAGAAAGGATAGGTGGATTTCCATTAAATTTGTATATGACTGTTATCACAGATCTACAGCTAGAATGAACTTTCAGGTCAAAGGTCAAAGGTCACATGTTATTCTGGGTAATATGCATTCAAACGCATTGTGGATGACATACTTTCTGCAATATCTCAAGAAAGCTATGATGGAATTTTATTTTACTTGGCTTAAGCAAATCTTGGGGTCAAAAGTTCAAGGGTCATAGGTCACGAACCCACTGTGTATCATTTAGGCAATACACTTTGTTTACTTCAATATTTGAAAACGAAATGATGGATTTCCATGACATTATAGGAGCTGTATGTCATCTACAAAAATTGACTATTTTGATTTTAGGGTCATGAAGGTCAAAGGTCACAGGTCATTTTTTATTCTAATGCAAGCAATGCTGTGGTAAACAGGAAAAAGGAAGGAAATTTTTATTTTGATTTTAAGTACCACAATACGGGTTCGGATGGGGTCGAATAGGCTGGGGAGGGCGGAGACATATACACATCGACTGCCTGGCAGTCGGAGTTTACTTGTTAGCTTATAAAATCTGGGCAAATCCGGCTGTAGTGGGCAAATTAAGAATGCGACATACACAACATAATGAACATACAATCTTCGATATTTTCATGGGTCTACAATCAAACGAAGCTGCATCTGTACGATGACAACGTGTCGCTCATTAACCACCTGCAACTTTATGGCAGTTCAGACATAACTTGTGCTGTTGTGCAGATTCCTGAAAGGCTTCCAATGACTTCGGATTACCTCATTAAGTAATTGAAACCATGTTTAAAGGTCAACGGTCAGGGTAGAATGGAATAGCGCCCTCGTTTAGATCGAATGATTAAACGAGGAGTACCTCTGTTTCCTACAATGCACAGCAGTAAACTAGCTTGGTCGCTTGGTTGTGTAAAGACTACTTTAGAACTTTTTTTTCTTCTCTTGCAGTCAATTGAGTATGTTTGAATATAAAAATATGAGTATTGGACTTTTTAAAGACTATTTCTGTTCACCTGTGTTTGTCAAAACAAATACTTATTTGGATGAATTATGCCTCGGTAATTGCCTTTTGAAAATCGTAGACACTTGTAAAATATGAGTGAAAATGATATATATTTTTTTAATTTGTGTAGGCACTGAATGACCAAGACAAGGATGACCATATACCAAGCAAAAAATCTTAAGAGTGTCATGTATATTCATTTGATGTTCGTTGTACAGTGTGTTTATCGGGAGTATGTATATCCTATACAGTAGACTAAACAAAGGGTATGTGGGGAAAACTAGTTCAAACCGTATGGCTTCACCTTACAGGTTAATAAACAATTACAACTTGTAAACAACTTATGGAATACTATACGACATCAATCTAATTTTATTTCGTTAATACGGGTACGGAGAGTCCTCGTTTTAGACATTTTCCTTCACGTATGTGCAATCCAACACGTGTTTGTCTCTTCAGGTCACCGTAGCCATACCAGTAACCAAGTTTTGAATGACTGTAATTAAACTAATACGACACTGGGGAACAGGTATTACACAACAAGGACTAATGATGCGATGCAATCACAGATCACAGAAAAAAGAGGGAATGTTATAGAGTAAATATTGTTAAATGATTTAAAACAAGTATAAGGTGGAATTTGTTAACCCACTTTGCTCGTTCCATCCAATAATATTGCAATACTAATTGATTTTCATATTACACCGAAAAGGGTACACTTTCAATGATTCGATTTAAATACACCAAACATTCAAACAACAACAGCAACAATAACAACAACTGATCATTAGAACGACACGTGGTCTATTCATTATTATTATTATTATTGTCATTTTATTAATATACGTGTTTTATACGCTAGCTGATTAACCAATTAATTCATATGTTTCCAAGGTTTCAGTCCGTGATATTATATAATTCAGATGGGTGGTATAGGCCTAATATGTTATAGGTCGAGGAAGCAATAGTCTAGGCTAAAGTGTATCCTTCAAGTGTCATTCTTTGCAATTCTCGTCCTCAAACTTTCTCCTTTGCACTGTTTTCATCAGTTCTTTTTGTTTGTTTGCCCTGTTTATCACCCAGTTTCTTCGTTGCATTCTCCACAAGCACCTCATTTCAGATGTTGCTAATTTACGTTCTGTTTCCTTGCATGCATAGAGCCCATGTTTCAGCTCCACACAACAGAGTAACACTTCCAGATTCTTCATCTCAGATTAAAGGGACCGAAAAGTCGCATATCGTGATGTTTTCGAGCTGGCCCGGCTCGGGTAATATTCGGGAATGCCCGTATACTTTCGGAAAACGAGCGCGCACGAATTGTGTACATTTCCCTATGCAGCGCGCATTCAACAGAAGAAAGGCGAACTGCACACGGCCCTACCTTCAACGGCAATTCTGTTCGCAGCTCCACGTTTGTTGTTACGCGCGGCCTTGCAATAGGGGCAAGCGAATGGTATTAAACGTACATGGATTACGAGCGGCGCATCCCTTAAAGGTCTAGCTTCCCACTGCATAATACGTCTTCTATTTTCAAAAACACTGTAATCTTTTATGCACCAGTCTTTTTACACAATCTTAATTTTTAGGCATGCAAAAGAGATACCCTGCCTTTAAAGGTTCTACCAATCAGGTAACAATAATAAACTGTGAATTTTTGTTCATATTTCAAATGGAGACTGCATCATACTGCATGTTCTACTGAAATTACCAAATCAGTTTTGCAACTGCCCTGTGTAATTCAGAGAAAACTCGCTCGAGTACCATGATTATCATATACCCAGGGCAGCTGTCTTCACAACATGCTTATAACGAAACTACACAGAGTAACTAATCATTCAACTAAAGATCATCAGAAAAGTGTCAAGACCTCCTCACAAAACATATAGGTGTAATAGAGACAAATATACAACAGGATATTTTGATTTCAGGAAATATCGCGCAGCTGTGCGGTAGAATACATTGCGTGTTCGATACCAAAACAACACTTGCACTTAAAAGCAATTTATATTACATGATTAAAGAAATATGTGCAGTGCAGTTGCTGGTGCCATATATTTTAATTATGAAAGTGATGATGGTTTTAAAAAGCCCCTTACATAATTACATGCGGCATATATTACTTAATAACATGACGACCTTTTCGAGTATATAGGCCTTACTAGGAAAAGACTAAAGTTTACACTTTAGTCACTCTTACAGTTGTTATGGTTGCTGTTGTTGAGTGCACATACACGCAATAGGCAGAGAAATTTGTTAAAGGCACTATCTATCATTGTGGAATCCCCATTAAAGGATCACAACAGTTTTATGGGGGGAACTGGAATGGTCGCTCAATAATTTTCATTTTTAAAAGTACTTAATTACCGACTTGAATTGCAGTTAGATTGATGGCTTCATTTTTAAATCTTATCAGAGACACCAGTAACATAGTTGATCATGTAGCTCAGATTTTTGAAACTGGACAATTTTGTTAAACGATACCTTTAAAGTAAAGCAGCGTTTGTATACATCAATTATCCCATGTTTGTTGAAAATGAGATGGTACATTCAATTTTGTCGTCAACATCATGAAATATTGACTGCAGAGAAAATCGTAGTTAAAGGTACCGGCTAACATTTACAACAGTTAAAAAATCTGAGCTACATGATTCCCCATGCTACCAGTGTCTTTGATAAGGTCTAAAAGTGAAGCCCTGAAAAAATTTGTATTTCAAAATGATTATTTAGTGCTTTCAAAAGTGAAAATCGTAAGTTGAGCGGATTCACCCCCCCCCGTTTCCTCCCATAGACTTACTGTGTGTACACCTAGGCTATTTTTTACTCGCCCCGAGTATTAATTGTTTATTCATGCATAACTTGCCATTGGCAGTGTAACTTTCCAAACTTTTGTATTCTAGGGTGTTTATTTGTTCATTTGAACACTGCTGTGTAGCTCAGATATCAAAGTTTGACAATTTTTTTAAAATTGAAGCTCCACAATGTTAGCCTATCACTTGAAAGGTTTTCAGATGATATTGTTTACAATATATTGC
>JZLH01S0239361.1:23845-37436 GCA_001188425.1 Eucidaris tribuloides | reverse complement strand
TTTCAAAGAAAAGCTGCAATGAAAATATGAAATTTTTTAACTTCTTTAGTTACCCAGCTACAAGGCAGTAGTAGTGCTGTAGCCCTGTCTGAACCACATATTAACATGATAGTGGAAAGCGGTAAGAAACAATGATTCTAGTAATGATTATTGCTGTAATGATGTTTGGAAATTGTTTGTGAACAGATTTGTCAGTCCCTGAGGACCAGGGTTAGTCTCCTGTAAATGGTAAAAATATTTAGGACAAACACATTTATTTATTTTGCTATTGTAAACTTGTAGTAATGTAATGTGTCATAAGAAAGTTTGTGAATACTTTACAAGTTTTATGCTTCACTCTCTGACTTGATACTGCATTGCAGTAGATTTACTGGTTGTTTGTAACAGTTACTCTTTTCTTTTTGGAGAGAAACAACAATTTTGATTTTAAACATACATGTGCATCTAATTTTGTTTTTGTTTTCCAGATGTTTTGGGTAACTGTTCTGAATACCTCAACTGGCAAATCTACAGGGATTCATGTGTGTATGACCTGTGTCACACAGAGCCAGGAAGGAGTGAAATTTGTTCTACAATTGAAGAATATGTTAGGCAATGCAGAGAAGTGAGTGAAGGCAGTGTAGTCATTGGGGACTGGAGAGCACTTGTGCCAAGATGTTGTAAGTTTCACAGTTTTGAATTATGTTTACACTTTCCTGAGCAAGTGACAAAATACATTTTAATGAAAATTATAGTAGATCTATAATTTTACAAACATTTTGTTCATGCAACTTTTCATGCTTGTCTGCCATTTAGTACTTTAATTATTTCATTCGATGTCTAGAGGAAATAATCTATGATTTGTGACTAAAATACTAACCCCCCCCCCAAAAAAAAAAAAAAAAATAAAAGTATGCCCTCCAAAGTACATTTCCCTAATTATGTCATAAAATGGAATTCCAAAAGAGCCAGATTGTGTCACTCATGCACTTTGCAGCAGATGTCTACATGTCATAGTGATTTATGTTTTTGTCTCTTTTTGACTCAATTTTCAATCTCTAAAACAAATCTATTGTAATGTAATACAGGAAATTAAGAAGTAATCATGAATTTGATGACACAACTTTGCCAGTTTGATTCAAAATAAAATTGCACGAGTATAGGGACTGAAAATTTTGATTACATTGAAAGTGAACACAGCTTCATTTAATAGTGAGGTATCCAAAACAGTCTCATTACTTTTTAAGATTTCTTAAGGAACCAGTCTTTTATTATGCCTCTGGAGGCATCTGTTTTTTTATGCTTCCGCCCCATAATGGAGCCGGAGGCATTATGTTTTCGGGTTGTCCGTCCGTATGTCCGTGCATCTGTGCGTCCGTGTGTCCGCACTTTCTTGTGAACAAGATTACTGAAGTACCGCTGGAGGGATTTTAATGATACTTGGACCAAGGGCGGACCCCTAGGCAAGGATGAATTGATCAGATTTTGAGACAAATTCGTCAAGGGTCAAAGGTCAAAGGTAAATGAACTTTGTCCTAAAATGCCATTTTCTGCCTATAACTCCAGTTAGGAGTGCTCACTCTTGATATAATTTGGTAGTTAGGTTAAGAAACAAAAGAAAAATATTTTGGTAGAGTCACAGGGGTCAAAGGTCAAGGTGAAGGTCAAAGATCAATGAACTTTGTTCCAAAATGCCATTTTCTGCCTATAACTTCAGGTAGGAGTGCTCACTGTTGTTGTAATTTGGTGGTTAGGTTCAAAACCAAAGGCAAATATTTAGGAAGATTCACAGGGGTCAAAGGTCAGGGTCAAGGGTCAAAGTTCAATGACCTTCACGCAAAAATGTCATTTTCTGCCTATAACTTCAGTTAGGAGTGCTCTCTGTTGATGTAATTTGGTAATAAGGTTCGAAACCAAAAGACAAATATTTTGGTAGAGTCAAAGGTGAGGGTCAAAGGTCAAGGAGCTTTGTCCCAAACCTATAACCTCAGTTAGGAGTGCTAACTGTTGATGTAGTTAGGTTGTTAGCTGCTACATAGTGGGCGGAGGCATGCCCATTGACTACGCACAGTCGAACTTCTCTAGGTTTTTTTTTTTCAAATGATCATTTGTGATATAAATTGGTGTTTTGGTGCAAACACCAAAGTCAAATAATTGAATATAGTCAAAGGGGTCAAATTCAAAGGACAAGGGTCAAAGGTCAATGAACTTTGTCCTAAACTGCTATTTTCTAGCTATAGCTACAGTTAGGAATGCTCATTTTTAATATAATTAGGTTTTTAGTGCAAATCCAAAAGGCAAATAATTTGGATAAAGTCAAAGGGGTCAAATGTCAACTTGAAGGGTCAGAAGTCAATGAAATGTCCCAAAATGCTTTTATTTTCTGACTGTAACTCAGTGAGGAATGTTCATTTTCAATATAATGTGGTGTTTAGGTGCAAACATAAAGTGCAAATAAGTTTGTTGATTCAGCAGGGTAAATGGTCAAGGTCAAGGGTCAAAGTTCAATGAACTGTCACAAAATGCTATTATTTTCTGACTGTAACTCCAGTTAGGAGTATTCATTTTCAATATAATGTGGTGTTTAGGTGCAAACATAAAATGCAAATTAGTTTGTTGATTCAGCAGGTTCAGTGGTCAAGGTGAAGGGTCAAAGGTCAATGAACTTTATTCTGAAGGTCATTTTCTATCTATAACTTCAGTTCTATGGAATTTTTTTCTTAGATTTGATGTTAGATCTATCTAAGGTCATAGTACACGAATCTGTTGTTTGTAAAAAGTGTAGTTTATGTGAGCCGTTTTAGCATGCTAGATAGTGGGCAGAGGTACACCCATTGACTTTGCATAGTCAAATTGTTCTAGTTTACAGTGTTTGTACTAGAATGTATCAAATTTCACAGACATTACTGTTTATTAATGTTTCAATAAGAAAGTTGAAGGAGAAGAGAGGAATACAGGCCTTCAACTGGTCCTATTTTTCTAACTTACATTTTTGTACTTTTTTGTGAAGATCCTAATTTTCCTCTTTTTTTTTGGCCCCCTTTGCGATAGGTGTAATATTTGTGTGGAGTTGAGTGGTCTTTACAGGTTGTTGCTGAGCATACTATAACTACCATCATCACCTGTTTGTGAAGGATAATAACTTTCCATGGATTTCCGCTGCATCACTTATCTTTCTGTGCCTGTTTCCATCTTCTTAGGGGTTACTAATCCAAACATTTCTTATAAATATCCTGCTTTTCTCCTAATTTGGTGCATTGAATCCTATATTTTTTCAACCAAGAAGTGTTGAAGGCCTAACTGATACCATAAATTCAAAATATTAAATTTGTATATCCTAGATATGACTATTTGATTCATGGAAGATATAATAAAGAGGGTGCAATAGAGGTATTTACACATTTCTCTTCTGTACAGCATTTGAATGTCCCACTGGCATGGAGTATAGAGCATGTGGGACTGCTTGTCCAGCAACTTGTGTTGACCGTGATGCTCCCCAGAGTTGTAGCCAACAATGTCATGAGACATGTGTCTGTCCAGCTGGTCAGGTTCTGGATGGAGATCGTTGTGTTGATACCTCTGAGTGTGGCTGTCTTCTCTCTGATGGCATTTATATCTCAGTAAGTACAATGTGTGATAGAAGACTAGGTAAATGGTGTTAATGTAACAGTTGGTCCATGATAATTTATGTTTTATTATCTTTATCACGATAAAGATAAAGATAATAAAAAATAATAAAAATAAGTAATCATGATCATTCATATTTTATCATCTTTTTTATTGTTAAACTATTATACCATCACAACTGTTACTACCACTTTAACTAAAGTGGAACCACTGCTATTATTGATGCTGGTATTACAACCGGTACTTGTCTTTCTTCTGTAACTGCTGATCGCTCTCACCACTACTGCTAGATCTGCTACGTGACTTATTGTTTCAGTACCTTTGTTTTGGTATATTCAACACAATGTGTAATATAAAGAGAATTACGTTTAAACACATGTTATTTCATTTGTATGTCCTCCAAAATGTAAGTGTTTCATAATGTGTAATCTGACTATGTGTTGTTTCAAGGTACAATGATGCACATATTTCCCTTCTATCTTTGTCTCTTAGGCAGGGGAAGCTGTGATTAGAGAGAACTGTAATGAACAATGTAATTGTACAAATGGAGTGGCACAATGCTGGCCGTATGCTTGTAGCGCAAATGAAGAATGCTCTCTGAGAAATGGTAGAAGAGACTGTTACTGCAAAGACCAATTCACACAGAGTGGTGATCAGTGTGTGAGAGGTAAGTATAATAATTTCAGCAAAATGATATCAACAAAATGTAGCTTCGGATACCCTTCCAGTTATTAGCGTTTTCAAACTTTATATGAAAGAGAAAGTTGAAGTAGCAAAAACTGTTTGACCAATTTGCCCTGAAATGTTCGAATTAACCATGTTTTTGCAGGAGTGTATTGTAAATATGTATCAAGAATAGCAATCAAATACTTTTATAAAGTTATGGTACATATGACATTTACAGAATGTCAGCATAATAACAATTAAAATAAAATAACAATAAAGAAAAATAATCATGCAAGGAATGTCACAGTGCATTATTTTGATTCAAAAAATGTAAACAGCATTGTTTATAGTGTAGAAAATATTTGAAACTTAAACTTTGAACAGAATTTGTGTCACTGCTGAAACGCATGCAGGTCGTTTTCTATGATTGACATTTTACTCCATACAACTTAATATGTATTGTTGACTTTTATTAATGTTTTTCAAATTTTTTTCTGACTTGTGTCATCACAGGTCCTGGCTCATGCTCCATCTCGGGAGACCCTCATTACATAACATTTGACAGAGCAATTCACCATTTCCAAGGTGACTGTGAATATACACTGGTGATGCCCTGCGATAGCATGAATGATGGCCTGACAGAGTTCCATGTGTGGGGAGATAATATTAAGACTCACTCAAGAGCACGTGTGTCATACCTGCGTCGTGTCTACCTTTCTTTCAACGATACAACATATTCTCTGGGACAGCGGCGAAGACTGCATGTCAATGGTGAAAGGAGGCCAACTCCATACAGAGACTCAGTGATCAATGTGCATACTGACCGTCGCTTCATAGTAAGTCTGTGTCACAAATATGACACTGTCAACATAAATATTCTTTTGGCTCCTTATGTTGTGTTTGTGCATGTAGAAACAATGTCATATCTTTGGAATAGCTATTGAAAAGTATTTGAAGTATAAGACAAGGCCAGTGTGTTGAAATTACTTATTTATGATTGGTGTCATGTGCATCATGCACACACAGACACAGACACACACATACACACATACACACATACATACAAACATGGCACACACCACCCACATCTACTCACACACACAGACTAATTACCACACACACACACACACACACACACACACATTCAGACATACACACACATACACACCACACATACACCAACACACACACACACACGTGCACACACACACACACACACACACACACAATTAAACACACTTGCACACAAAAAGTACACATCTAAAAACTCCCAAATTCACTGTCCAGTGTTGTGTAAAGTTCGAATGTATGTACTTTGTATAATGTACAATGTATTTTGTATTTAAGAATAATGTGTATATTTGTATTATTGATATATTGTTATATTTATATGTTATATCCACGTAAACAAAATGAATTTCCATTTCTTTGGACAATAAAACATGAAATCTGAATCTGAAATCTGATATGAGTATCCTATAATAATAAGTATTAATCCTAAGATCTGGCTTGTGATATGTACAGTTAAACACATAGTGCTAATTGTTGCTATAGTAAATGTAGTTGTACCTCCATGAAGTATCCAAATTAGGTTGCTGTATTGGAAGACACAGAAACCTTTTAAGTAATTTGTAGTATAGTCGATGTAACATGGGATTCAGAGGTCATCATGTGTAGTAATTTTGTATCCATGAATCAAATTAAATTCATTGTTTAGGAAATAGGAAGTCTTTGTAGTTCAAAGTATAATGCCTATATTTTGTTAAAAAGCTGCTTAGCTTAAAATGTACCTGTCATGACCATGGGGGTAATAATAAACAGGGCAAAGGGACTTGCAATAAGCTACATATTATGCGCTTTACAAGAACGGAATGTTATTACTATTATTATAATTGTTGTGTGGGTTTTCAATTGAAATTTGCAAGGATTTTTTTTAACAAGATTATATTTTGAGAGACAGCTTTAATTATAATCTGTGAATTTCTTTGACAGACAATACAAACCTCCTTTGGCCTAATACTTCGCTACAATGGACGTTCAACAGCAAATATTCATATCCCTCACACCTATTGGAACAACACATGTGGACTGTGTGGTACTTTTGATGGTGATAGAAGCAATGAGTATCAAGTCAAGAATGGTGATGTGGTGAGTAGGAAATTGAATAAATAAATTACTTGAAAAATTGTTCATTTATTTTTTCTTCAAATACTAAGACCTACACACAAAATTGTTTCCCCTAGAATGGACGAAACAGTCATTTAAATAATATTAAAGGCCCAGCTCTTCAAAATGTTATTTCAATGGAGTAGTGTACAGGTGTAGTCACAGGTGTACACAGGTGAAGTCCTTAGAAGTTTGAAACATATTAGACCATGAGTAAGTAACTATAACATTTTGTGTATAAGAGCATGTTCATGATATGATCAGATTTTTCATTGAAATGTGATCTAGCCTGAAGTTTCTGATATGCTCTTAATTTTACCTCAGCAAATAACCTAACATTTTATGGTCATTTACTAAAGTTATTTTTTGTAACATTGATAATTTTCATTATGTACTGTTTACAAATTTACATTAATTATGGACCTGTTGTATCAAGATTTCATAATACAATCTTCTTCTTTAGACAACAGACATCAATGAATTTGGTTGTAGCTGGGTTGTCAATCCTGACACATGTAATATCTGTCCTGATGTACCACCACCAGAACCATGTACCGCAAATGAAACTGCATTGCTGATTGCGGAGGATGCTTGTTATCCATTAAGTGATATATATGGTGAGTGTAATTCCATTCATTTCTTTACAAGGTAACAAAATGATAAGTGGTAAGGAATGTAAAAACACAGACAATAAACACTGAATGTAGTTAATCAAGGGAAATTTGTATTGTTATTGTTTTCCTTAAGGAAAACATCTAATTATTAGATAACATTCAATTTTCCATTTTAAAACTTTAACTTGACCATAGTTATCATAATTACTTTCCAATCAGATATCAGATTCTGACATGTGCTTGTTAAAGCATATTGATCTAGCCAGGGGCATCGATCCATGTTTCAGATTTTTTTTTTTGGGGGGGGGGGGCAAAAGTGAAAAAATATCCAAAATTTTCAGCACGCTTTGCACGCCAAATTGTAATACAGAATTTTGCATGCAAAGCGTACCGAAAAATGTACAATTTTGTATAGTGTAGTATACAAAATAATATTTTAATGCCATGTTTAATGGTTTTATGGTGCTTTCCAATGCTTTTTAAAACATATTTACATTGCATATTATGAATTTTTCAAGTTGTCAAAATTATTGGAGGGGGGGGGGGGGACAAATTGATATGTTTGCCCCCCAATATTTTCATTGTTGGCACTTCGCCCCACCCACTCCCATCCGTTGCGTCCTCGGATGTAGCAGTTATTTTCTTTTGAAGAATGTCATGTGCATTTTTTTTCAGGGTACAGAATATTGCTAAGGGCTCTTAGAAATATTTTATCCTGAAGTGCTAGGAAAAAATAATTGTTAATTTTAAACACACTGTCTTTTCAGACAAATCCTTTGAAAAGTGTTTAATTTGAATTGTCTTGCAAGTTATTTCTTGTAATATCAAACATTTTGCAGTCATAAATTTTGTTGAGTTCACATGAAACTGAATATGAGCGTTAAATCTCTCTACTTGGAATTTGTTTCTCAGTGTAACAGGATAATAATGCTGTCAACCCGTTGGAGACTTAGTACAAGATATCTTGGGTTGGTCTCTGTTGAATATGAGTGTTGTAACAAAATCAAATCGTTTCCAGCAGGTTAATGGAAGTATAGTGGAGCAATCAGTCATTGATTGATATTGACTTTTAATGTAAAATGTTAAACACCACTCCAGGACCCATGCAAAGCTGCTTTGATCATCAAGATCCATCTCCTTTCTATGACTCCTGTGTCATTGATGTGTGTGAGTTGGGTCCGGCAAGTGATGTCATCTGTGAAAGCTTGGCGGAATATGCACAGGTCTGCAGAGATGTTGGGCAACTTGTTGATGACTGGAGACCAGGCCTTCCACAGTGTGGTAAGTAATATAATTGCTGTATTTTCTACCAGGATAGTGATATTTTATTTTCTATAAAACAATTTGTTTTGGTGATGAAGATTATATTATGGCAAAGCACAATGACACGGTAGGATATTACATTCTCACCTTGTTCTTTCTGTGAGACTATAAAACCTGTACTATTTTAGTAGTATCAACTAATCTTTCATAACAGGAAGTTCACTTCATTAAAACTGTTGAAACAAGTTAGAAAAACATGTAAATGCCTTCTTAAAATAGATCGTTATAAAATTTAAAAAAGGTAAAGTGGAGTGAACTGTAAGGGGTGCATACGATGTTTACTTTTCATTTAAATGTCTTTGTTTATTTTCTTCCAGGATTTACTTGCAGTGACGACCAAGAGTACCAAGCATGTGGCACGGCCTGTCCGGCTACTTGTGTCAACCCCAATGCTCCAAGTAGCTGCAATCTGCCATGTCGTGAGACATGTGTTTGTAAGAATGGACTACTGGATGATGGTGATCGTTGTATACAGGAATCTGAATGTGGCTGTGAATACAATGGCGCCTATTACTCCGTAAGTATTGGATTGCTGTGAAAGTTAGGTTTTGTTCACATTTTTCAAACAGCATCAATGTGGTCGATTTGGTTGAGTTACGACAAGTATAATAGTGATAATGATATGCTATTAAAACAAAAATGAATATATATTACTCACTGTTACCATATTGTTACAATAACTGTTTTATCTTCTTTTCATGGTAATGGCTGTCCTTGGTCTTATAATATGATCCCTCTTTTCCTCATTCCAGAAATTTAAAAATAAAGATACTCAAAGTCATGGGGCTATCTGGGGAAATAACTCAGCTTAACATTTCCTATCATTGCAATTTGAACATTGGAGGGGTTGATTCCTGCCAATTTGTTTAAAAAAATGTTATGTATATCTTACGTGTAATTTTGCAAATGATGACTATACAGACATATAATTCAAAGTGTCAAAAATCACAATCATGTTTTCAACACAGTCAATAGCCTTTTACGAGGTCTACTAGTAAAAAAAATGGAAAATATTTCTTTGATTGCGTTTCATTGTCTAGAATGGACTGAATTGGACAACTAGTGATTGTTCACAACAGTGCACATGTGTAAACGGCACAGTCTTCTGTTCATCATATGGGTGTGGTCAGAATGAAGAATGTTCATTGGATGACGATGGTATCCGAGGGTGTGACTGCAAGGAAAACTTTGTGAGAAATGGGACTGACTGTGTTGCAGGTAATATACAATTATACAATGTAATCAAATAGTTGTATTTCATGTGACATTGCGAAAGGGGTAGGCTAATGCTTTGTTACTGATTTTTTGGTATTCTTCTTCAGCAAAAATTTCAGTGAATTTCACAAATAAATACAGAAGATAATTAACACTGCCGAGAAAATACAGAGTATATATAGAGTATTGAAGTGGAGGTCACTCTGGTTCAGAAATAGGTGTAGACAATAGGTGGACCAGTGGCAGCACATTGCGTATTTAAAATTGCCATAGGAAAGAAATTGCCTGCGCATACTGCTGCCGCAGACCACTGCTGCAGACCTGCCGCAACCTGCCGCAGCACAGCATCATTTTCAACATGCAAATTTGCTCTTGCCGCAGACTTTGCTGGAACCTTGCCGCATACTTTTTCAGGCCAGTGAGCTTTTGCTGAAGAGTCTGCCGCAGACTTGCTGCAGGCCTTTTAATATTGAATATTCATCAGGAAGATGTCTGCTGCAGACCTGTCGTCGCAAGACTTGCGTAACTTCCCCTACAGACCTTTATTAATGAATATTCATCAAGAAGGGGTTGCCGCAGTATCAGCCGCAGATCGGCGCAAGGTTCCTAACAGGTATGGGCAGAAAGTCAGGGCGGCAAGTCATGCGGCAAGTCAGCGCAAACGTCAGCGGCACAAGTCAGCGCAAGTCAGCGAAAAAGGCGAGAAAGGCTGAAAGAGAGCGAAAGCATGCACAAATTAGGCATACGCCATATCCGGATTCCCTTAACCTATGGTTAACTGTTGTATTTCCCAGAAAGGTTAATGACATATTTTGCTAATTCTGTTGTAGAAATGCAAATTAAGTCAATCAGTCACCCAGTTTCTGTTTATGGCTTCCATTAAACATCTTTATTTATGTATAAGGCCACACATATCCACCAACTTTACATGAAGCTTACATACATGTAATGCAAGCTGAACTTGGCATTGGCATGACACAAAATAAGGCATCGACTACAATCAATTATCTATAAACTTGTGCATGATCTAGCATCAACAAAACTACAATAATGTGAACCAAGCTACACAAAACATACTGTATCTAACAAAAAGGCTTCATCTCCTGTAACCCTAGACAAGAAATTGTCAGATTTAGTCCATATTTGAAGAGATTGCACCATGACTCTTTTCCTCCAGCTGTAGGAACTGACCAATTTGAATTTATATTGAACTTTTATATTGAACTTTCCCGCCAATTCTCTAACTGACAAAATCAGATTATAACCTTGTTGACTTCCTGTAAGCTGCTGCCTGTGGCAGATCTGCGGCAGACTGTTCCTGCCGCATACTTCTGTGGCAGACCTGCCGCAGACTGTTCCTGCCGCATACTTCTGTGGCAGACTTGCCGCAGACTGTTCCTGCTGCATACTAGTAAGCGGGAAGTCTGCGGCAAGCTTTTATTCTGCTGCATACTTCAGCTTACTCTTGCTGCAGACTAAAAAGTCTGCGGCAGATCTGCGGCAGGTCTGCCGCAGATCTGCCGCATACTTTTCATTTTCTTATGGGTGATTCTAATGGCAGAAATTTTATTTTTTCCAAACCTTCAGATCATTACAGATATGTAGATTACCAATTTTTCTCAGTGATGAGTCCAAAATCTAGTTTGTTCATCTGTGATTATAGTATTACCTACATATATGATAAATATTGACCATTCTGCAGAATCAGCTAAAGATTTGCATACAATACATTCTATGCAGAGTATACACTGATGACAAATTGTGTTCTTGTCAATTTAGATTTGATGTGATTATGACTATTGTTTCATTTCTGATTTTTCAGAACCTGTATGTGATGTGCCAATGTTTACCAAGCCCCTGTCTTCCATCAATAACACCTGTATGTCTGGAGCTAACCTACCATAGGATCCAACTGTTCATTTGCATGTGATGACGGATATGCTCTTGTAGGAAGCTCTAACTTAACTTGTTTAGACACTGGCTATCTTTCACCAGAGTTTCCATCATGCAGGGGTAAGTGCCATGAGTATAACATGGAAAATCTTAACTGTTTCCACTTCAGGGGAAGTGTCACATTAACTAATATAATGTTGTGAAACTACACCAAAATTCTGTTTCTGAATACAAATATGGGGCAGAGATTGAACATGTATGTGTAAATATTAGACAACTCTGTCCAGAATATCCATGGATTATGAAATCTCTGGACGATAGTTATGTTGCCACAGCCACATCACATTGTTGTCAGTGTTCTGACTTATAGTCAAAAAATTAACTTTGAAATGCCTACTTGTGTTTGCTCTACAAGCTATTGTTATTGAACAAATTTTCTCTAAATTTTGAGTAGGGGTGAAATGTGGGTAGAAGAAGACATATTACAAAAACTCATGTGGGTGTGTCAGATATAGTTGTAATGCACAGCTATAAACATTTCTAGTAAAGGAGATGGAATAGCAGTCCATGTTTATTTTTTCTATTTTTCTTATAGATATCAATGAATGTCTGATTGATCATGACTGTGACCAAGAATGTACCAACACGAATGGAAGCTACACCTGTTATTGCAATGATGGTTTTGAGTTGAACGCAGATGGACGTACTTGTACAGGTAACGTATATTTCGATGATGTGTGTTATTTGTGAGTTAATTGAATGGATGCATCATTTATTGACCTGGCATTACAGAGTATTTCCTATTTGTAGTGTCTTGCCTTGAAATGATATACCTAAATTGTGTCACACATGAACAAAAAATGATGTCTTTGTGCAGATACAGCACAATAAGTAACCTGCACATCCATCTATTTTGTGGTTTTTTTAATACCAAGTTGTTAGTTCTTTTCTACACACGCTGCATTAGTGCTTTACTCATATTAAACAGTTCAAAAGAAATTCCCTTTTGCTGACATCATTTTGCATATACAGTGCCTGAGACTTCTATCGTATGTGAATGTGACATTGATTGAGGTTTATTAATATTACGTTCCATGTATGTCTTTTTATCTCTGCAGTTGTATATTGTTCCTTGCCATCATTCCAAGAACTTCTGATATCATACAATGAGGTATGCCAATCGGGATCTACGATCGTGTTCAATACCCAGTGTACATTCGGGTGTGCCACTGGGTATGACCTCATTGGGAGCTCATCTTTAACATGTCTGTCAAATAGCGCCCTCTCTGCAGACGTACCAACATGCAACGGTGAGAAGTGTTTATTTATTGATATTTACACTTATTAACAGCTTAAAGCGAGGATATAGTTCAAGAGCATATTGCCTGCCTCACCCCAAGCCCCAGTGGTGTCACTTCCTATTCAAAGGCGTAACGCATGATCGTTCCCCAAGTCAGAAAATACCCCCTTTTTCGCATGGTTCCAAGTACATTCTCAGCAATTTTGACCCCTCTTTTACACGAAAACGAGTACAAATTAACCTTTAAAAACAACCCTTTTTTTTTGCATTTCAAGTACACTTTTACAAAATCACCCCTTTTTTGACATTTCAAGAACACACACAAAAACACATTTTCATTTCAAAGGAGAACTCTGTTATCCTTTTTAACTGTTTTAATACCATCTTTAATATATGAGGAAAACAAATAAAAGAAAAGTACATTGAATTCAAATAACAGAAAAGTACAGAATTGTCCCAATTTCAAAATTTCAAAGTTATCTTTCCCAATAACCTGTGTGAACAATTCAGGAGTTTAGTATTCACCATAATGCCTTGCTTGCATTGCGCAGAACAGTTAGCTCCTTATTATCATGACGTTTCTCATACAGCGAAATTACATCAGAAGCGAAGTCAAGGCACTTTAAAATATAAAACATTCATACAAGCAAAGTTTAAAACAGATGTGTATAAGCATAAAAGCCTAAGAAAAGGTAAGACCAGATATACACTGGAATAGGATTTCACATTTTTCGTGTTCACAAAAAAATATCCTTTTTAAAAAATATTGAGTACATCATCGACAAAAAGGACCCTTTTAAAAAAAAAT
>JZLH01S0239350.1:9861-31938 GCA_001188425.1 Eucidaris tribuloides | reverse complement strand
CCGTGATTGAGGATCTTTCTATTTACACGCCGATATTTTTTATGCCCTTCCTGTCGTGGTAAAGGTTACGGATAAACTTGATAGAGCCGTTAAAAATTGATGCCAGTAGTTTCTGCTCATATGTATCCGTTGAACTTTGTCGGGAACTTTGTACCGCGATCGTAAAATGATAGATGTGGGCAGAATTTTAGTTCAGTTGATTTATTCGTTTCTAATTGCTGAAATGAATTGTTTACCCTCTTCATAAAACTCTTCTACATTTAAAGACACTATATAACACTGTGGAAGACCCGTTTGAAAAATTGTCGAACTTTGCTATCTGACATATCTGACAGTGTTTGAATGGACAAGAACACAAAAGTTTGGACAGTTATGCTGTCACTAGTACAATATATGCAGATACAAATTGGCACATTAATTCTATATCAGCCGATAGGAAATTCTGCAACACAGCAGTCTATGGAAAAAAGCAGGAATGGTCTCTCAATGATTTTCACTCTTTTAAAGCGTTTAATGATTGTTTTACTCTGCAATTTTTTCAGGGCTTCATTTTTAGACTGTATCAAAGACACTAGTAGCATGGGGAATCATGTAGCTCAGAGTTTTTAAACTGGAAACATTGTTATACAATGCCTTTAATGGTAGATAAAGCTCACAGAAGCAGTAAACTGCGCACTCATATAGGCCTAAGTTGACACATATAGGTATTTTGGGTAAATATCTATTGTGGAATTTGTAAAAATTAAGAAAATTAGATAAAACAAACAGTGACAACATATCATGTCGGAATTAAACAAAAAACCAAAATCACATTGCATCCAATGTCGGTTATGCATGGCCATATTCATCAAGTGTCAAAGATATTAATGCAATATTAGTTCTCCGTATGATGAAGTTGCCGTATTGGGTTTGTAGATGTGATAAGATATGTAAACTATCCAAGACGTTTAAAGTTACCAATTTACAGTAATAGATTCAAAGGAATCAAATTTCACGGGGATGCTAATTTATAGAATAAAAACAATAAACTGATATACCATTTAAGCAGTTGGAGTACTTCGCCTCCGAGATATGGATGAGGATGAGGATTGTATAGCGTGACACCAACCGCTTTTTCATTTACTATTTTGATTATGTACATGTAGACGGTAAATCAGCAAAAATACCGACAAGAAACGTAGTAAACATATTGCAACGCTTTATTCAGTTGCAAATGAAAAGTTTGTGAAGAATGACTTTGGAATATTCATCACACCGATAAACGTAGAACTCGTAAGCATATCTGTAGATATGATGTTTAGTATATAAGCATTAATTTATCTTTTTTTTTTTTGCAAACGGATTATCCATGTATATGGCAATTTTTCGTAATCTATATAAATAAGAATATCCAGGAAGGAATAGTTTTAGAATAAAACAATTTTTTTCCGATTTCTTTCTGTTATCGAAAATGTATGTGTATAGGACTATGTATTAAATATGTATATATAAATATACATACATATGTATGTATGTGTCAGTTTGTCTGTCTTTGTATGACATAAAATGTGGTCACCTCGTGCGTCATCGCCAGAACTGCAATTTGGAAGCGCTTAATAGAAATGCTTTCATCATGTTATTTGCAATAGTAAATCGCAATTTAGCTAGACCATCATATCATGTAGCTATGTCATCCCCTCCCATATGTTATTTCGTCGAGGAATGCCGTATTAAAAGAAATCCGTCTCGTACAATAATTGGATGATACTCGAGGAAAACATGCCGATATCATGTAGTTTCATAGTTGAACTGCAATCAATTTATTTCAGATACGGATATATTTTGTGCATTACTGCATTACTGCATTTCATTTTGATGGCAACTGTAGTGAAGAAAAACTAAAGAAATTGAAAAAAAAATGCATTCATAATATGTGAAGTGTATATTATGTTCTCAAGAACACATTGGCATCCTTTCAGGAAAGCTTTGCGTGTGATTCTGTCTCGAAGGCCCACGAAAGGTTCGTCTTAGCTACAATGACGTCATCATTCCGGCAACGATTTTCCGCGCGACGGAGCGTAATCAAGCAGAGGCCATAAGATTGTGAATTCATACAAGTTATATCGTTGAATATCATACACGAATTGCTCTTTTATTTCAGAGATTTCTTGTTTTTCCAAAAGTT
The DNA here is from genome assembly GCA_001188425.1 of Eucidaris tribuloides. Taxonomy (NCBI): domain Eukaryota; kingdom Metazoa; phylum Echinodermata; class Echinoidea; order Cidaroida; family Cidaridae; genus Eucidaris; species Eucidaris tribuloides. The sequence continues at coordinate 29,774 of JZLH01S0239350.1, read as the reverse complement.
ATGACTCCTTGCATATGCACAACAAGTTATTAATAGCAGTGAAATCAATATAGTATGTCAAACTGAGACAACATATATAAGTGTACATGGTGACCATTCTTCAGAAATGGCATATCAAATTCTTCATTTTATTTTCGATGTAGGGATCATGAATATATTTATTTAGGAAAATGGAAATATAATTGGAAACCAGTATTGTCGTGTACATTAGAGTATGTATATTTAAATACAGTACGTTTGTATACTGTAATGATTATAAGTGAAGCCTTGATGTAATTTTCTTTTCAAACACGGCAAATCAATTAAAAGATACTCCTCAACTTAATTAGATACACTGCATTATGGTCATATCGATCATCTTCTTTGTCAAAAGAATAATCAAACACGCTTACACCTGAACACACACAAACACACAACACACACACACACACACACACACACACACACACACACACACACACACACACACACACACACACACACACACACACACACACACACACACACACAAACACAAAGCATATACACACACCAACAGACAAATTCACACATGCACACAAATGCATACATTAATGCATAGCATACTTCAACTTATTTTTAGCAATTGCATTTTTGTTCAATTGCAAAATCAATATCTTTCTGTGTCTTCGAGAAAATAAAAGAACATGTTTATCACACCGTCGAGAAAACACCCGTCGAAGGCCCGTACTTGACACAGTTCAGATCGCCCCGTCGTGTATTATTCATGTAACTGTTGTTTAATAGTAGAAGTCTACAGTGGCATTCCAACAGCAATTCTAATGGACTCGTGGGACAGATTTCTAAGGATTTTTATGCTGTACAGGCTGATCCTGTTCTATTAGTAGAACAAATCCATTAATGTGATCTCGCTATCGCCATCAGGTTTTATTGTTTACTAATCATTGTATTTTCACTTCTCAATTACACAATTTGCCACTTCCATTAAATTATATTCATTATACGCAAGTTGAATAAATACGGGGAGTGCTTGCGTTGAATGAATTCCCAGGCAAAATGTATAAAATAATGCAACTTTTTACATGTATACAGTGTTGTATTCTGTTGGTGTCGTACATTAGCAAGGCGATTTTTGAATTGTGAGATAAATTGTATAGGTGATTTGTTTTCATACGGTTCACTTTCTTGACATTCGAAATAAAACAAGTTATAAAACTTTTATTTTTTTACATTAAACGTTTTAGGGAAAGGATGTGTGACAATTAGGCTCTTCAAAGACTGCAGCAAGTTTGATGTTGGAAGGATTATTTTATGAGATTTGAGTAAAATGCTAGAATACTCCTTAAAATTTTGGTTTAAAATCTTTCCATGAGCCTAATGCGAGTAGATTGAAAAAACAACCAGATGGAAACAACCACATTTTTAGCTCGCTGTTATTTCCACACAACCACCTCATAACCACGATCTGACGAACCATACGTGTAGGTAATTTGGATTTTGAGGTTTTTATGTTTTAGACCTTGAGTAAGGCCTCACCCTGTTTTTTCGCTGTTGACAATATGCCGATCTTACCGACATAGAACCCTATTTTATCAAACGAACCGACGCAGAGAGATCGGATGTTGAGCGGTAGAGTGCATCGCAAGAGCTCGAGATGTGTTCTCGTGAAACTGGATATTTCATCGCGAGCAAGCTCGTTGCCGAATATAAAAATCGAGTCAACACAATAACGAGAGAAACATCATGCCCGCCCTTTGTTGGATCATAATACGAGCTATTGATAGTAAACTTTGTTAGTTGAGTTAATCGATGGATTTGTTTAGAAGTATCTCATGTCCACTCCAGACTTCTTTTTGTGACAGTTATGTCGTTTTACAGGGCGTTTTTTTTCTTTCTCTTTAAGTGCAAAGAAGGCTGGGTGTTTTTTCAAGTACGCGGGGTTTGGAAAAAAATACAGCTTTTATGCATGACTCTGAAAACCCACACCGAGAATTCGTACAGGTTTTGTTACTACGCGGTGAACAGTTGACAGTATACCGTCTTATTCTTTTATTTGACAAAGTTTGGCTAAGAAAAAGAGTGAAATCATTGAATTTGGAGTCGGCATCTGTGTTTAGAACACCCAATTATCAATCAATTCACTATTGCGGGTGATTTGCTTGTCAATGTGCTCCATTTTATTGTTGAATTTCACCAAGGGGAAGTACATGCAAAAACAAACCGTGGCAATACTCAACGATGTAGAATTCAATCAGAAAATACTTCAGTCAATCAATTGTTCCTTGTTGGTTCTGCTCCTCTGGTTAAGTTCACGTGACCTTTAAGATTTATCAGATTTTCCTCATCCGTACGGCTGAAGTGGTCCATCAGATTTACCTCGATGACACTTCGCTCCACGAAGCCAGTTTATTTCAATATTATCCGAAGCGTCTTCCCGTGTAGAATTGTGCATAACCGTCAAATCAACGGCCCCCGATTATTTCGTGCGGCCAAAGGTTTGGCTTGATCGCGCAAACAAGTGCGCGAAATGGATGGTACGTAAGAAATTATTAATAATTGTGTTTATGTCAGGAAAGATGTCTTTTGTCAGAGATGAACATGTCAATTGTGTCTTTGAGTAGAATTATATTAGGTGAGTTTATTCCTGTATGATTCAATGGCACCAACAATAACAAAAGATATGTTTTAACACAAATAATTTGCTATGTGCGTAGGTACAGAGGAGCTGTCATATCAAAGCGTAAAGGGTGAGCTCCCTGTAACAACATCAAGAAGCACATAGCACAGAGAACATGATCAAATATCGGTTTATTTTTATCCATATGGTATGATGAAAATAGATAAATGAAATACAGGGTAATAAAAATCTTCCCACGTGATATGGGACAGATTTGTTCACTTGTGAACTGCAGCATTGCATCGTAGGAAGATTTGCTTGGTATTTTTTAAATTTATACAAAAGAGGATTTTTATTTCATTCGTTAGAATTTTCGTGATAAAAGTTCCGTTTAACGTTCAACTTTAATGTTCCATTTCTTACTACTTTCTAATCTGTTCTCCATCAAAAACCATCATGCCTTAATTCTTCTCTAAGTGCAGCCCCCCCCCAAAAAAAAAGAAAATAACGATATCAATTCCTGAAACAGCTGTTCAGAAGATGAACCTTACACGATTCGCGACCATTCCACAGTACATTCGAACCGTTGAAAGGTTATACGCGTCACCATCACGGCTACATGTTAGGGGCAACATTGAAACTAAACAATGGAGTGCTCTAAATATAAAACGACCTTTAGTTGCTGACATTTGATTTGGCACAGGGAGTCGATACAGACTCTGCTATACTCGCCACAAAATGTACAACATGTCGCCGAGAATACACACAGGGTCTCTATTAAATGTCAGTGACACTTTCAAGCGATTGTCATTCCCACAAGAGAGACAAAAATAATTATACCGTTAGAGGCGATAAGACCAGAGGTTTAATTTCCTTGAATCATCGCAACTGATCAAATTTGTAGCTAGTCGTAGCAGTATATTTTTGTGATTCTAACGTGTTGGATTCACTAAGATTCTGTAATTTAAAATACCCGTCATTATACCAAATCTTAGCTTAATGTTGTGACTTAATATTGTGCATGAATAATGTTAACACTATCAGATGGTGTCAAGAATGGACATCTTGAAAAGAAGAATATTTTCTCACTATCATCATGATTATTATCATCATCTTCATCATCTTCTTCTTCTTTTCTTTTTTCTTCTCCTCTTCTCCTCCTTTTTCTTCTTTATCTTTTCCTTTCTTTTCTTTTCTTTCTTCTTTTTCTTCTTTGTTTGCTTCTTCTCTTCCTCCTCCTCTTTCTTCTTCTTCTTCTTCTTCTTCTTCTTCTTCTTCTTCTTCTTCTTCTTCTACTTCTTCTTCTTCTTCTTCTTCTTCTGCACATTCTTCCTCATATCCACTTCTTCTTCTCTGTCTTCTGTTTAGAAGTAATCCTTCACGAGGAAAATATATCCTTGTCCCTACACGATATTTTCCGTACTATTTTAATATTAGATAATCATGTTTGTTTAAAAATTGATTCACGTAATCGATATGCTTAGAACAAGGGGTCAAACAGAAAAATCCATACTTACAGAAATTATTAGTTACGGTCCAAATGAAACTAAATATCACTATATATATCTAAAGTTATGATCCAAACATCAAAAAGAGATATACGAACCATATGCTATTTACCGTCGAGTGTCACAAGTTCACAACCCCGGGAGAAAAAAAAATCCCTCCCTCAATATGTCACCCTAAATTGGCTTTTCATATTGTTATTTTTATTCCTCGTGACATGCAATTTAATATTTATTTAGGCGAGTATGAATTACCCATCGGGCTTTTACATAACTCATCGTAATCATGTCGTTCACCCCCAACTAATGCAGTATAATCGACATGAGTAATGTTCCTGTCACTGCATTACGAAGTCCTCATAATCCTACACATACAGTCTACTTCATGATTAAGTGAAATTATTTTTGCGGGATAGATAATTAAGTATTCGATCACGGACTTTGTAAGGCATTAATGACGTGGTGTGGTTTTGTGTGTACCTGTTCGAGTATAAATTTGTCAAACAAACTTATCCACGCACTTAAAATCTAGAAAACAGATGCTATCACGAGGCTTTACAGACATCTCAAAAACCACAAGAGTGATGCGTGAAAAGGTCGTATATTTTATGATGTTGTCTCTCGCGTGGATATGTTGTTATCGATATCAAGGCAGAGATCGAATTTTAGAATGATGCTTACATTTGCTATCTCAGTTTATGCTTTGAATTCATCCGTAGACAAATTGATGTTGATGGGTGGCAAAGGATAGTCGATATCACATTCCGATATTTCAAAACGGGCGGCGCCAGGAAAGATCTTAAAGGCATCGTATAACAATATTTCCAAAAAAAAAATTGTGAGCTTCATGATTCCCCATGCCACTAGTGTCTTTGATAAGGTCTAAAAAATGAAGCCCTGAAAAAAAATTACGTTACAAAATTATCATTAGGGGGGCCTAAGTGCTTTAAAAAAGTAAATATCAGTGAGAGACCATGCCAGTTTACCTCAGACTGCTATGTTGCAGAATTTCCATCGGCGAGAATAATTCATGTGCTAATTTTTATCTGCGCATATTTTACAAGCGACAACATAACTGTCTGACCTTTAGTGTTCTAGTGTGTTTATTTGCCCATTCCAACACTTTCAAATATGTCAGGTAGCAAAATTGGGCATTTTTTTTTAAATGGGTATTTCACAATGTTATATAGTGTCTTTAAGGGGCGACGGGAATATCACAGCAAAGCAGCGACGCGAAAAGCAAAAAAAAAAAAGGGGGGGGGGCTTTTTAATCCAGTTCCACGGCTATATCATATCCGTTCACGGTCAAACAGCCAAAATCGGGGGGGGGGGGGGTCAAAGTTCTCAAAACACCGCCCCCTGCCCTCCCCACGTGTCGCCACCCCTGTTTCAAAACTACATTCACGTCATGTCAAGATGGATGAATTTCAAGGCCGAGGAAATGGTATGCATAAGCACGTCATATATCAAATTCGAAATATCAAACGAAAATGCTACTGCGTCTTATTTCATTCCAGATCATGTTTGCTCAGGCACTTTGCTCATGTAGTCGTCACTCAGTCTGCCCTTGGTAAAAAGTATCGATTTATAAGGAAATAAAACAGGTATATACTTGTCAATTTGTAAAGGAAATCCAATTAGAGAACGTCGGTCATGGGGATAGAAACTAGCAAATGTATAGTTTTAGGTCAGATAAGATGTGGGGTCATTACAATCCCACCAATCTAAATGTCTAAGTGAATTAAGACGCAATGCTGTAATACCAGCCCCAAATCATAGTCTTATTCTATTTATATCCTCTACTAATCTTCCCGTTCATCAACATAATGAATTCGGAATAAAATTCTAGCCACACATGTTACCAAATGTTGTGAAAAAAAAACCTTTAAAATTTGAGATTTTTTTAACCTAGTTAATACAGCAGAGATTACTAATTTTCGTTCCCTAAGATTTCATAAAATTCACAACAGGTGATGAACTGTAAGTTTACGATGTGACGATTTTTCGATGATCGCCTAAACCGCTTGTTAATCATTGCCGCATACGTATTGTCAAGTATAACACCTTCATCTTGGAATCCGTTCCCGTTGAATGCATATCTCCCTGTCCCTACTCTTCTCATCTACGGCGCAAGTGCCATCAGGGGCAGCGCCAGAGTGAAATCTTATAGGGAGGGCGAAAACCCGCGGCGATTTCGTGAAAAGCAAAAAAAAAAAAAAGAGTAAGTCATTAGATTTTTAAAGACGATGATCTACGGCGCAAATCGGTGCGACTAGCAAAAACAAAATGGTCTGCTGGACACTGCTCAATGGTGGAAATCGATGTAATGTTATTTCGGTACGTACATGGCGGAAATGTCGGGGGTGAAATTGTCAAGAAAGACACAAAATTCCCTCATTTTCTTAACTTTTAAAACTATAGGGGCATCGGCCCCCTGGCGCCCCCTTCCCTTGTAGCGTTGCCTCTGGTTGCCATCATCAGACTCAAATGGTCTCCTCATGCAGACTAATCAATTCGGTTTTGCTAAAACACACACACACACACCACACACACACACACACACACACACACACACACACACACACACACACACACACACACACACACACACACACACACACACACACACACACACACACACACACACACACACACACACACACACACACACACACACACACACACACACACACACACACACACACACACACACACACACACACACACACACACACACACACACACACACACACACACCTACAGACACATACACACGCACACACACACACACACACACACACACACACGCACACACATACACATACATCCAGTCACACACGCAGACTAACAAACAGGCACAGAGTAACATACACATCTTCCTAAAAAACACACGCACATCCAGACACACACGCAGACTAATAAGCAGGCAGAGTGACAGACACGTAAATACACACACACACAAACACACACAAGAAGAGATCACGCTAAAATCATATCAAAAGCAAAACAAACTAAAGCCACGATTACACTCTTGACTCCGCCATGTTACCCCTGACATTCTTCGTCGCAGAGTTCACCTCCTCCTCCGATGCCTATATACAATATACGTAATGCCTCTGACATCTCACGTCTCTGGCGACTGATGCACTTAATCAATCTTGGGGAATTAACAAGAGTAGGGAGACAGGAAACAGGAAATGACATTTCATTTCCTCACCACAACATTAAGAACACAAAAACATTCGAGCATCTTTTTTTCTCCCCCTCTCCCTATTCGCAACCCCGTTCGCAGTCTCGATCTCACCACAATATTAAGAACACAAAAACATTTGAGTATCTTCTTTTTTTCTCTCATTTTTCGCAACCCGGTTCGCGGTTACCATCAGGGAGTTGCATACTGCTTGCACTGTATTTTGGAGGTGTATATGGTTCAAAGCAGAAGGCGAAGATGTCGTTTTGGTTGTAATGCGACTGTAAAATCATCCTTAACTCGCCTCCTTCGCCGAGGCATTTTATGAGTAAGTGGTAAACGTGACAAATAGCAGGATTAATGACTAGAGTGACAGAAATTGGTAGCTCAGTTTTTGGTGAAAGTAACCTTTCTAATAAAATTATATAGCTGTGAAGCCATATTTTCGGCTACCCAAATCTCAGAATTCAATTTCAAAAGATACAACCACTGTCTCTCCATCGTAGTGTTGAGACAGCAATGTGTTTGCCGCTCTCCTGGACACTTCACATTTTTGACATTCAAGATTTTGCCAACCCATCATTGATTTGCTCATTTTTTGGAATCAAAGTATGGGAGAATTTTCTGACCGGAAGCAAAACAGCACTTACCTTCGCGCCCCGAGGACATATACTTATAGTCGCCCGAGGAAATCTTCGAAAGAACGACGGGAGTATTTTTCGAATGATTGCTTTCCTCCCCTGAATTTCCGGTTCGCTTCATTTTCGGCTCGACATCGATAGAAGATTTGTGAGACATGGAGATGATCAATTTCGGGGAGCGAAGTGTCGTTGAAGTCTGAGTAACACCAGACATTTCAAATCAGGATAGCGCAAAAGGAATTGACTCATTTTATGTTTGGTCTCCAATATCCAATTCAATCCAATTCACTTCACTTTGGATAAATGACATAAAACTATAATACAAGATACACGCCTGTACTGTAGGTCGAAGACTAAAATTGTTAAGGCAAGCACAAGTCCGGAAGACAGAAATATGATACATAAGCAACCAAACACTGGAAAAGAGGGAGTAATAAAAGATTCCAACCCCCCCCAAAAAAAAAACAAAACAAAACAAAACAAAACAAAAAAAACGCTACTTATTGTACTACAAATATATAATGTTGCATCGCTAATTATAACCAAACACAATGAATAGTTTTAAAAGGAGTTGTTGTAATCATTATGTTTTTCCCCATTAAATAAAATTCTGGTTCCAAGGAGAACCTCTCTCACACCCCGGTATATAGTATAGTTCACATCTGCTGTAGATCACTGTACACTGTTAATGTTTACATGGAATTTTTTTCCACTCTTTTATTCCTAAAACTGACATTTTATCAAACATTTAGCTTCTTAAACTGGTAAATTGTTTTCGGAGACGGATTAGTTCCTCCAACTTACGCGAAGATGATAATTTCGTATTGAAGGATACTCCAGTATACGTCGGAGGAATCTTAAATCCTATATATCCATCTTGTATGTGGGAAGAATTTTAAATCCTATGTTTTCTTCACTCGAACCACTTGAAGTGGTATTACCAGGCACCCACTGCTATTTGAGTTTCTCTCAGGTGAAAGTTTTCTCCGGCGTTCTAGGCATACATGAATCCTTTCATGACCTGGAATTTGCTAGGCCGAATGAACGCGTTCGTGTTCAGGGCCCATACATTGCATTTTGTCAATCTCTTGTCAAAGGAAGCTTTGCTGATACATTCAAAGTTTTCGCGTTCATAATTTCGTTTTCTGTAGAGGACAAATTGATTATCAAAATCTGCATTTGAATTTATGTCTGATAAATGCCTCTCAATGTTTGAATTAATTTCTGTTTAAGCGAATAAATTGGTAATACCAATAACATAATAATCAACGATATGGAAAATGCCTACTTGCCAAGTAAAGTAGAAAACCCGCATTGTTTTGAAAGTGATGTTAATGTTGAAAAATGCGTCAAGAAGACATGAATCAACATGCATATCTTAACATTGTTCTTTTTACAGACATGATATGTCACTAGTTAAAAAATCTGTTGCTACTGTATTTTATCAAAGAGGAAAGAACATCTTTGTAAAGATGTCAAAATAGGAATAAATATGATGGAAATCGAATATTATGGAAGCTCTTATAGCTTCTTTTATTATTATAAAATCATTTGCGAGTGCTTTCAAAGAGAAAGTGGGAAACATTAATCAAGATTTTTTTTTTCAATTTCGATATCCTCCTTTAAGTTTGCGTTAAACTATGAATTCAATTACGGTATCGTGCCCACGTAAAAGAGAACAACATATTAAATACCTATGTTCTAATCGGCAGGCCATACATCTCGTTCCCCCAAACGGGCGTATATCATCAAGGCTACTAATCATGTTAATAGAGTTAGGACATTTACTTAGTAGAAACACACGGCTCGCTTTTTTTTCCCTCGATAAACCTGTGGCTCATTTTCTCGTGCCCACGTGATTTTGCAATTTCATCTCAGATAGAGGGAGAGGGAGAGAGAGAGAAAGAAGACGAGGATGAGGAAGAAATCGTCTCGAGACTACTCGTCCATTCTTCGCCTCATCCTTCTCTCTTCATTGCTCCTCGTCAGCTGAATCAACACACATTCTCAGCGAAGCTTGCACTCCATTAGTGTGGCACTCATTGCGGGGCGATAATTTATCATAAAAGAATACCCGGATGAAGAAGATTACCCGTTATCATAATGATGGAGAAGAGTGGAGATGACAAATATACCCGAAAGGGAAATAATATCATTTATAAGAAGCTCGACTGCGTGGCAAGCAGAAAACGGTAGTACTCGATGAGATACTGCCGAAAATTCCCGAAATTTTGAAAACAATAATAGCTTGGCCCCTTTACAGCGATGATGGAAAGATAAGTTTACTCATGTAACTTTAGGAGCCTGCAGCCAGCAGCCTTTACAAGTTCACTTTGATGTAGGTTCCTACATTTTTCTTGATTTATCAAAATGCCATAATCTGCTTACAATCTGACCGGTTAAGATTTTCGTATATATTTGTGTTTTGCCTTAAATGCACTAATATGATTCATCATGTTCCGCATTGTATTACTTTCTTATGTTATTTTGAGAAATGTCGAAAATCAATCAATCAATTAATTGATGAAATTATTGTAAGGCAGATTTTCAGAGATTTTGATGTGTTTTAAACACACACTCCTGCCACTTGATTACAAAATATTTTTTTATCATACTGTCTGCAGAAACCAATTTACGTTGGAAGATTAATCTACAATTTGCAGAGGAAAAATCCTGATAATGTTGAAACGGGTAAACAAATTATACTTGCACGAAGAAATACCCAGTCATGACGAATTCACATTCACTTTTCTATTTATCTATTAATTCATCTATCAACACATTTATACATTCAAATATAAATCTATATAAATCTATTCATCAATCGACCACCCAACCAACCAAATCAAACAATCAGTGAATCAATCAATCAGTCAGTCAACCAATTAATCAATAAATCGATCGATCGATCGGTCAAAAAAACAATTCATGCACCTCATGACCCATCTATCTCGTATACAAAAAAGGCAAGTGATGTTAAATCTTTAAATAAACATTGGAAATTAACAGATTTATGGTGTTTATCAATATTGAGTGCATTTATGAATACTGACATCAAAGTGTATTTGCCAAAAATACACATAATGAAACTTTATTCAAGCGGTTGGTAATTTCTGATTCTCATCAGAGTTCAATGAAATGTGAGAAATAGCCATTGATGCCCGTACGGTTACGTATACCGGTAATCATTGATTGGATGAAAATCAATGATAATACATAAATTACCAACAGAAGTGAATACGATGATGCCCAGGATATCGATCCAGTCTGATCAATTTGTTGATGCTAGAGAAGTGTGAATAATTGACAGTCACTACAAATACTGGCAACAGACTGACCGCCATTTTGATTATCAGCCGAGAGAAACCATGGCATTGAGCGTGACGTAAATTATTCAACCCTGGCTAATTATAGATATGAGTGCGCACATCCGTCCCGTGGAATAAAATGAAGAGAAGACAAACTGTTTTAAGTTGATCCTACATAGCGTACAATGTTTTCATATAAGAGTTGTTCCTTTTGTAAACTAATTTGTCAAAATAATTTAGGGGGTATATTTCTGACCGAGAAAAGTAATCAACATTGGCTGTAATATTTGGATGGAGTTTGAATGATAATTTGGTCATGGTCACAAAGTTATTTATATACACAAATATTTTTGGTTAATTTGACCTAGAGGGTTGTCCTAAAATATCAAAATATATTCATCCTTATCATTTTACGTTTGTTTCTTCCCTGTCTTAATCTATAATTTTTGTGTTTCATGAGGAAAAAAAACACGTTATTTTATCTCATGAATTTTAATTCATGTTGACAACTATCTCTCAAAACACTGAACAATAAGCCATATCGAGGGATTTTACCATCGAATCAATAGGAAAATTTGAAATGGAATTTGATATAAGCCAAAACCACCTGACTGACATTTAAACTGCAAGTACTTGATCTTTGGTTTCATATACAAATACATGTACTAATCACCATAAAGTGTTCAGTTTGAGAGTTCATTATTACTCGTTCTCGTCAGCCCGGCTCGTCGTGTAGTCGAAGAAGTTGAGAAGCCATAAATAACCCTGATGTAAATGCGCTACATAAGCTCATTCAGTACTTCATTCCAAGAGAAGGAAATATTATCAAAGATTATTTCATTGAGACTGGCACTTTCCATATGTAGTAATACTGTTGTGGCCATCCGTGCTCGGACAAATACAAATACTTACATATTATTTTCGTAAGGCGATAGCAAATCCATGAGAAAGGGGGACGCAAGTTTTTTGTCTATAGCAAATTAAAGATCATTGTTTCGTTCCGGCTGAGACAATGATATATCTTTTCGATACATAAAAAGTCTTTCGTAGCGTGGCTCATTAACTATATACATTGAGGAAACTTCGTTTTATTAACACCACAAAGTTGAATAAATACATTACCAATCACAAGAAATTCGACTAATTAGAAATGTTGAGAACTGACAATACTCAATTTTGAATGATAACCACACTTTTCCTAATGACAACCACAACATCAACATGCTTATCTGGTAATTCATGTTCATTATTATTTTAGGTTTGTAACGGAATAGAAAGAGAGGGAGACAGGAAAATTAATGACATGTGCTATTTATATCCACACATATGTAGGCTGTACTGTGTAGTGTAATTAAAATCAATGATCACACTTCTTAATTGGCTTCGTTGACACCTCGGCCCTCGTATATTACGTAAAGCCCGGACCATGAACCTAAATGTCAGATCATGGAAGAGGCGAATCCGACTGCGGAAGCGGCCCCACATGCATGCATAACCATGAATTTGCAATTTAGAAAACCCTTCTGCGGGCCCCAGAAACATATGCGACATTCAACTGACGCGTTATATACCATTGATATTTCTTCTTGTTTTCTTTTTCCTTTTCATCGTCTTCTTCTTCTTCTTCTTTCTTCGTTTCTTTTCTTCATTCTTCTCTCTCTTCTTCTTCTGCCTTCTTCTTCTTCTTCTTCTTCTTCTTCTTCTTCCTGCTTCTTCTTCTGCCTCTTTCGTGCTTATGGCTTCTCACCTCCTCTCTTTTTCACCTTCGTCTTCTGACGTACTTTTCAGAAGAAGTTCCTTCGCGATGAATATAATAATATCGGTAATTTGCTGCTGAATAGAAAATGAAGGAAATCCATCTTACACATGCATGTTTTGACATTTCTACCAGTTCTTCAAATTTATACATGACTGTTATATATGTTAGAACATTGGGAAAACAAGGAAATTAAACAATACCCACGATACCTTTCATCAGAGCAGTGCGTGTATATTGACACGATACTTGCAAGCACTGTGTTTTCTCATTACCCAAATTGGCGCTTAGAGATAAGCAACGATGATTGAAACTTTGAAACTGGTATACACAGATAAAGTTCAAAATAGCACATACCGTACGAATGCACGTCACCTGACAGTGTCACGTGTCACTCCGATCAGCTATCGGATTGTGTCCAATGTCACACCTATACCACTGGTGTACTGTCTCGTTCGCTAATAATTTAGTTTTAGGAATTCCATCAACCTTCGTATCACTCGTTCTAAATGAGCATCCGTAGACCTTCTGGTAAACGTTCACGTTTTTATCTTCATTTTTTTTTTTCAGTCGAGGAAGATAATATTTGGTATAGTTTGATAATCATGTGGTTTGATAATCACTAGTCGTATTCAGGTGACCTCATGTACACGGGCAGAACTATTCATATTCAGATTTAAGTTTCTTAACTGCTTAAAGGTATTGGCTAACATTTACCACAGTTAAAAAAATCTGAACTGCATGATTCCCCATGCTACCAGTGTCTTTGATGAGGTCTAAAAATGAAGCCCTGAAAAAATTGTATTTCAAAATGATTATTTAGTGCTTTAAAAAAGTAAAAATCGTAAGTTGACCAGATTCACTTGCCCATTTCCTCCCGTAGACTTACTGTGTGTACACCTAGGTTAATAAAACTCGCCCCGAGTTTTATTGTTTATTCATGTATAACTTGCCATTGGCAGTGTAACTTTCCAAACTTTTGTATTCTAAGGTGTTTATTTGTCCATTTGAACACTACTATGTAGCTCAGATATCAAAGTTTGACAATTTTTTAAATTGAAGTTTCACAATGTTAGCCTATCACTTTAAGATAACAGAAAAACAGAAAATTCAGATTTAAGTCTCTAAGGCAACTTAAAACAATATTGTCATCGAGACAAACAATGAGTTAACACAGAACTTAGTCCATTACATGGCTAAAACAATAGAAACACATATATAATTATCATCTGATAAATTAGACTTGAAATTCGATCTTTCCATTCCCTTCTGTTCTTGCTCTGTATAATTTTTTTTCACTCTCCGTGATAATGTATGCTCTTAAAACGTGACTTTTTGTCGAAGAGAAGCAAAATCCTCGATGAGTAGGCCGGAGTCGCCATTTTGTCAATAGACTATATCGATTACCGTCCATCTCCTGTCCAGTGTTTGAACTTTGGTCACTCTGTGGTACTTTGACATCATCCTGACGTCTTCGACTTAAGTTGTGTCTTTTTAAAAAATACTTTCAAGCCATGCAATTTAGAATGATACGTAGCATAAAAATGGTTGCGTAAAATTACATAATACCGTTTACTATACAAACTACACAACTCTTGTTTGAAATTTCGTACATAGTGTAAATTGCACAAAACGTTTGTTTTTTTTCAAGTTTTAAAAAATATATAATTTTTTATACAAAAGTTGTATGGTTCGTGGCATTAAAAGAAGTTGTGTAATTTTTACACTTCCAGTTAACAGCGTATGTCACCATTAGGTTGGAATATCTTTATGTCACATTAATGTCTCATTGTTGCGTTGTTGAATACTGCTGTCTTGCTGAATTCCATTGAGGTAAAATGTGGTGGGTGATATTTTGGTCAAAATAAGACGAAAACATTGGTGTATGGTTTCAGGTTCCGCGCATCTTGTGAACCATTTACAATTTCAGGAAACTACACTGTACTTCACCATTTATTGGCAGTTTAAAACCACGCCAATGGTTTGATTAAATACCGAAATATCAAAAAAGTCTCTTACCACTATATTCGCTAGTTATACTGCACTTTATGAAAACTAATAAACCAGCCAAACATTCAAGTTTAAGGAAATGACAACACCTGAATTCACGTGACCGACTGCTCAGAGACTGATGCTGCGAAACGCCGGCGCCAACAAAGTGGCGGATATTTGCTCACGAAGTGTGGTACTGTTTCTACTAATTACTTAGCCAGCATATTTGCTTTTACAGCGAACGCCCACGCTTTTCGCTGTGGGCTTATTTAGAATCGGCTGAATCTTCTTGGGAAAATAATTTCGGAAAAAAAAATTGGAAGGGTATCAAATTTTATGTTGAGTATACAGAGTATATGTTATTTCACTGGAACCAGATTGTATTATGTGCAACGGGATGTACAATAACTTTTAACTGCGTGGTATTTTTTTACGATGTGCATTGTGTTAGTTGCAATACGATCTGGGGCTATGGAGTATGCACTCAAAATAGCTATTATTATTTCGTACAATTTAAAGCAACATTTTTCTTTTCCATGGTAACATAGGGTCGTTAGGGTGTGAGTAGGGATTGGGCTGTAAAGCAGAGGTCTGTTTAAGGTGCTTTTGGACTTTATGATGGCTATGAATAACTTGGGAATCACGTTTTTTCAAGGATGCAGGATGGCCCCAGGCAATGTTTCGCAGTCTGTTCTTTGGATACTTCACTTTAAAAACAGACGACTGATATTTTGAAACCAATTCGTTATTGTTTAAGCATAGTTTATAAAAACTGTTTTTGCACAACCTCTTGGCGATTCTTCGGCATATTCCGGAATAGAACTCTGACGAAAACAAGATTTTCAAATTTGACAGCTTAACATGGTAATGTTTCATTTTCTCTTTAAGGTCAAATACTGGAGATGCTCAGAATGTCATTGGGTATCATTAAGTATTTATTTGTATTTACTAAATTGACCCCACCATTTAGTATGAAGAGTGTATTCGAAATGAATGAATAAATACACAAATAAATAAAAGAATAATGAATAAATTAGAAATAGATAGATAAATAAGTAAATAACTAAAACCAATAAATCCATAAACAAATGAATTGATATATGCCTGAATAATTACATAAATAAACAAAACGATAGATATAAATAGATAGATACATATGAAGAGCTTATTTCCAAAAGGGGCTAGATCCATTTTTCATCAAATTTGACTTTTTTACATTAATCTATACAATTTTAGTAGCTCTATCTGATAACACAAATGAAAAATTGAAATTCCCAACAAAAAGTGGTAAAAAATGGGCAATAAAAATGACTTTATTTCCAAAAGGGGGTAGATCCATTTCAGTTTATTTCCAAAAGGGGGTAGATCCAACACATAAAAATTACGAAAATTCAAATAAAATAAATAACAAGTCACATTTTTTTTGTAAGTGTGGTTTTACATTTGCATTGTGGGGTTCTTTGGTTAGCTAAGTTGGTTTTACTGAGAAACCTTGCAATGTGGATTAATTTGATAAATTCATTTTTATTAAAACGGTATGGATCTACCCCCTTTTGGAAATAAACTAGAGTTTGTTTCCAAAAGGGGATACATCCATTTTTTATCAAATTTCATTTTTCTGTCAAAATCCATATAATTTTAATAGCTCTATATCATAACACAAATGAAAAGGGGAATTCAAGCTAAAAGTTGTAAAAGTGACAGCTAAAACTGACTTTTACTTTCAAAATGGGGTACATCCATTTAGTTTATTTCCAAAAGGGGGTAGATCCAAAAAATAAAAAAATAAAGGCAAACATTTTAAAAAAATTGAAAACTCACAGATTTTTTCCCTAAGTGTGGTTTTACATTCGATAGTGGAGGTTACTTTTTAGGTCAAGTTGGTTTTACGCAGAAACATTGCAATAATTGGGACATTAGAAAAACCTAATTTTTCTCAGCAATTGGTTTAAAAGTGGATCTCCCCCTTTTGAAAATAAACTCTTCATATATAGATAGATAGATAGATAGATAGATAGATAGATAGATAGATAGATAGATAGATAGATAAATAAATACATCGACAGATAAATGCATGATTAAATAAATAATTAATTTGACAAATAAATAAATAGATAAATAAATAAATAAGTAAATGAATGGGAAATAAATAAACAAATAAATAAATAAATAAATAAATAAATAAATAAATAAATAAATAAATAAATAAATAAATAAATAAAGCTTTATTATATTTGTGAGCCATACATCATCTATTCAGTGCTTTGTGTTGGTAAGTGTTGGATCCGAGTAAAACCACGTGATTTGTAGGTACAGGTTTAAATTGAAATACATCAAATAAAGTGCAGTCGTTCCCTCCATGGATATCAGTCAAACATCATTCTATCACCACGGCTATAGGGATTTCAGCGAGTCGTATAGAGTAATTGTGAACTGTGGCTCCATACAGTATCCCGTCTTGTGCCCACTGAGAAGAAAAATCCGAAATTAATTCTCGAGCCTCGTTGAACCGAACCCCGTGTCAATATCCTCGTACATCAGCCGAAGCAGAGGGGCAGCGGAAAGAAAAAGATGAGCTAATTTAATATTATTATTTGTTCGGGGGATTGGGGTTACCGAGAATAGGTTTTGCCACCTCGCTCACAACCATGCACTTTGATTTACTGGGGCATGGGTCCCCAATTTATTCTGATGCCATGGAACCTACTGTATATGTTGGATGCGATATTGATTCTTGAGGAATCCTCACGTGCAGGGAAATGTGCAATTGAATCTTCTTCCTCCCTCCCCCGAAGTTAGTACTTGTAGGGACAGGTAGATTCGTATTCATGGAAGATAACCAGATAACGCTGTTTCAATTGTTATCTATAGCTATCGCCTGGTATTTGCAAGAGAACATGAAAAATATACTAGCCTTAGGACACTTATTGCAAATTCCCTTCCAAACTTTCTTGAATAAAAGTGACATCCATTCTAGAGTATTTTATCCATGTAGCTCGTCATCTCTTTTGGGGCCGCTATCTGATCAAGCTCCGCTTATGATAGTTGGTCCTTCTGCATTCAGTCTTCCAATCAAATGAACTAATAAATCCCAGTCCAATAAACTTGTCTGAATTTGCACTTGGCTTCCTTCTATCCCCGAGACTCGTTATTACTGTATTTAAATAACACTGTAATATTGTAATTAACTATTTTCCAAAATACAATTACTTAAATATTGATACTTTCCGTCACTTAAAAATGATCATCTTGCTTCAGTATTCAAGTTAGTCAATTATGTCTCGTATTCGTCTTTTACATTGTCAAATGAGTTTCAAGTTTCTTTGTTACTGCAATTTATAAATGTATTGTAGATGAATTCATGAAGTTTGTATATATTATTGAAACTTGAATAAATGCAGAAAATAATGCAAATAATCTGCCCAAACAAACAAACAAAACAAAACATGAAAAGCTGAACTCTATCACATCAAACATGTCTGTTTCATTCATGTAATTTACTCTGATGGGTGCATGTCGAAAAGCTTCAGTATGTCCGTTTTCTGTGCTGTTTCCCATATATAAAAAAAATCTTCTTTATTTATCGAGTCTTTTATCTTCCAGCCAAACAAAATTGTTAAAACTTCCAGATATGGGAAATCTGTTCTCTAGTTAAATTTAGATTTTATCACGCAACTACTTAACCGAGCATAGTGTTAGGAGTTTCAAACTCATATGCTTTCATATTATCAAATTTTTTTAGGAATACCAGAATTTAGAAATATCTTTCAGTTGAGATGTAAGCATGCAGATAGCTGTTTATATCTCAATGCTGGTATTTGAAACTCAGAATAAAAGCACCTGTACTGCCATTTTGCTTTTCTACTCGTTTTGCAGCTCTCTCCATGCAGACCGTGTGCATGACTAACTCTGACGACAAATTGTGTTCATTTAGTCGACGGCGCCACATGAATACAAAATGGCAACCATGATCAGCATGCAGCCGTGCTGCTGCCGTAAATAGAAAATATACTAGTACACGACAAACGTGAATTATGCGTTTCAGTGGATAATGGGGAATGGACTTGCGTACTTACAAGCAACAATTCCTATACAGGAAATCTGAGAATACCGTGTAACAGTGACGTTTCACAGAAATGCGTGTAGTTTATTAATGCTGCTTCCATTAAAATGGTCGTTGTCGCGTACGTGATAAGATGGCATACATGAGGCATTTTTGTCTAAATTAACCTGTCGCTTCAGGAATTAAGGCGACTTACGTAGGTTTATATGACTGGCGTGTAGATACATGCCATAGGATGTAACAAATTTGATTGAGCGCCATGTCTGTTTAAATATTGTGTAGCATATGACAATGAGCATAGAGCCTACAGTATACACTACTACACTACTGTTTATTTTTAGCAACTCAAGACAACGAGGTATAACCATCATGACTTGTATATTAAATGTATATATATATTTTTTTCCAAGTGTTGTCTTTTATATTATCAGAAGGAAAGAATGTAAATATTACAAAAATAAGTATAGATTCATAAACGCAAAACAACAAAGAACAAGAAAAGGGGCAAAAACATAATCATACAATGGTACCAAATTGTAAAAACCTGTCAACAACGTGACATTTTATCTTACGAAAACAACAATTTCCTGAATAAATCATGAATAGCCAGAAGGATGACAAAAATAATTTTGTGTTTTATGCTGCACGAACAAACAGTCTGTAAGTCTGCAGATAGAGAATTTCTTTAATTTTTAATTTTAACATCTTAGTTATGAGAATAATGATAACAACAACAACAACAACAATAACAATAATAATAATAATAATAATAATAATAATAATAATAATAATAATAAATAATAAAATCATCATCACTCAATCATCTTCATTCACCACCACCATACTCATCATCCAAAACAGG
>JZLH01S0239332.1:0-23187 GCA_001188425.1 Eucidaris tribuloides | reverse complement strand
TTTTTCGAGGGATGGTAGAGGCTTAAAGGCAGTGGATATCATTTGCAAACATCCCCGCAGACCGTACCAGGAAAAGATAACCCATGCCCTTAGGCTATTGATGAAGGGCAGGTCTGTGAAATCTTGGGGTCAGTCATTGCCTAGAATACAATAGCCGTCTAGTGTACGTTCTATGGTAGGAATTTTTCTCTCGCGAGGAAAAAATTTAAATCAGAATCTAATGGTCACTATAATTCCAGTAAAACTGAGTTTCTAGCTTCTCTATTTTGCTAAAGGTTCGCAGATGGTATTTTATTCTAAATGTCATTGTATTTATAAAATGGTAATTTTTAGGCATGCAAAAGAGATGCCCTGCCTTTAACATCGACTCCGCAACAGTCAATATTTCTATTTTGTTATTATTATTGACAGAATCGGACAAAGGCCTCAATATGAGCATAAGTCGTGACCTGGGTGTTTTCAGTGAGGACCAGCTAACCGATCATTGTATCTTGACTCCGTTCACGCACGTTTCATCGCAGACCGTGTCAAAGATCCTCCCCGCAAGCGTGTGCATCGCTCAACGAAGCAAGAAGCTGTCGAACACAGAGAGCGCCACCATTCGTCGAGACATTCAGAAGGCAATATCACATTTACAGTCACTTGGTATCGTCAATCTGGAAATTACAGAAGACGACATGGCATTTCTGGTTGTGAGTTAACGTTTTCTCATTTATGAAGTTAATGCTTTTATATTAATTCGTTATTCACAGTGCTATGGAATTTATAAGAGTAAAATATGCTTTTTGAAAATAATAATGGATACTACGGGTTATTTTATTTGAAATATTTTGTAAGTTACCAGCTAAAATTTGTAGTGCTTGCTATGATACAATCGCTACCCTTTCATAATGAAGTAACTGAACCTGCCGTATCCTCTGTTGGGTTATATCTAAAGATAAAGTTTGGAATTTGCACGCCAGAAATCGGCAAAAATGAAGGAATGCAGCTCAAATCGTTCATATTGTGAAGATTAGTATAAATACACACTTGTCATAGAACCTTCGGGTATAATTCGTAGTTTTGTTGAAAATCTGGACGGTTCAATTTCAAAATTTGCACAGTAAGGATCACGCTCCGTTAGTACCAAAATTATCTGACTGGCCGCTAGCCAAAGGTCACGTAGAGTTCAACCGTTAAAACCATTGCAGTGATCGTAGTCGCCCACCTGCCCACTGCAGGTCAGCTGGTCATGCGTAGCATGTTCTGCAATTCGAGCAAAATTTAAACTCAAAAAGAACAATATTCTGGCAGCATATCGTTATTAGTTTTTTTTTTCTCATAAAATAATAAGTTCATGACCTATGGATCTCAAACTTTCAACACACCATTTGTAAGTACTTTACTACCGTTTCGAATCATAATAAAGAGAAGTGATGGACTTGCAAATCCTGAAATCTATATCTATGTGAAACTTCAGAGCCGTATGATCTCTTTTACCTATAAAAATAAAATTAGATAACGTGCTATCAATAATTTAATGGATACAAGTATCACTTTGCTTTAACGTCCACCACCCCGATCGTTTTCATGAAAAGGGTTCTGCATTTTTTTAAAGACACGTATTTCCTGTAAATGAAACACTTAACTAAACTATAATACTTCACTATTCAAACTTAATAGGGGAACTAACATGGACATTGAATGAAAAAATTAATATATTTAGGGAACTTTTGTTCTGCTTCAAGTAGAAAGTGGTTATCTTAAACATGACTTGATTTCGGTCAATATTATAACAGAATGAACGTCAAGACATCGAGAAGGCCTTCTTCGTGGTCTGCAATACCCATCACGTGATTCGCTTGATGCAATTGTCTGAGCCGCAGCGACAGAATAACCAGATAAGTGAGGATCAAAATCACATCAAATGTATTCTACGGGAAATACAAGCTCTAAAGAGGACGGATAAGTGAGGAAATATTCATTTGTAGCTGTGACTCCACTGTCGACATGTGTGATTTTGTTTGCAGACATCTGCTGCATACGGTACATCAAATTGGAATGCCTGTGCTGCTGATGTATATTCTCACTCATACAGATAGTAGAACAAAAACTTTAACGTTAAAACTAGTCAAATGGACTTACGTTGTTAATGAGATGTGACGTTTCAAGTTCTACTGATCTTCGGCGGCAATTGGTTCGTGACCCCTGACGAGGTCGAATGCTCGCGTTAAGTGGTGAATTATCTTTCAAGATCTCATCGCTTAGTCCAATTTGCCATAATATCAACATCCACTTGATCACTAAAAACTGGCTTAAATATTTTGTTGGTGTTATTTTGTTACTTGTATCAAGAAAACGTATTACAAGCAAATGAAATATTGACGGAATTAAAAAAAAAGACAAGGCATGCAGTGAAATTAACTACATGTACAAAATTCATTATAGATCACTTGACGTATTGACGATCATCAAAGTTTTATAGAACATTTATAGAACCGTCAGCTCAACAGGTTCTTTTATTTATTACCATATTATATTTCTTCACAATGCTTTAGTTTGAAGTAGAAGTAGTACTAGTAGTATCAATGGTAATATTTATGTCAGTAGTAATATTTGTATAGTTGTAAAAGTGGGAGTAGTTGTCTCTGTTGCAGTCATCGTCGTAGAAGTAGCAGTAATAAGACCGTAGAAGTAGTTCTTGTAGAATTAATTGTAGGTAGTGCAATTAGAAATCGTAATACTAGTGGAAGTGGGGTTAATGTGCCGTAGTAGATTTAGTGGGTGATATTATAATTAGTCCTATAATTTAGTATGTAATACACTCCGGTGTAAGTAGATGTTTAATGACATTTTTATGCCTCCGCAACGTTACCGGATGCATCATGTTTTCGGGTCGTTCGTCCGTGCGTCCGTCCGTTACCGGATCTCGTTACCGCGATAACTTAAGAACCCCTGATCGGATATTGATGTTACTAGGACCAAGTATGTACTGTGAGGCACCAATGAACTGATTAGATTTTGGAGCTGAAAGTCAAAGGTCAAAGGTCACTGGGCCTAGAATACATCTGATTTGGACTCGTTACCGCGATAACTTAAGAACTGCTGGTCGGATATTGATGTAACTTGAGAGAAGTATGTATTATAAGGCACCAATGAACTGATCATATCTTGGAGTTGAAAGATTTAAGGTCAAAGGTCAAAGGTCACCGGGCCTTAAATATGTCTGATTTGGGCTCATTGCTATGATAACTTGAGTATGACTGGGCCGATTTTGATGTAACTTGAGAGAAGTATCTCATATAAGACAACAATTTACTGATTCGATTTTGGAGTTGAAAGGTCAGAGGTCAAAAGTCACAAGGCCTCATGTCCGAATTGAGCTCATTGCCGTGATAATTTGAGAACTGCTTATTGGATTTCACTGTAACTTGGTCAAAGGTCACATGGGCTTATTCATCTCATTGGTTTTGCTACCATGGTAACTTAAAGCGTTTCAAATTACATCAATTGGATGGGAATGCGGACTGCTGAGGCATACCCATCGAACTGCTCTAGTTGTTTTGTGCAATTAAATTAATATTACTCAGTACTTACACAAAAACACATAAAAAATTTGGTTTAGGATAACAATTTATACCTTGACTACACTTTCGAGGCAAAGTTTGAAAGCATATTAAACCATATATGACTCGTTACCACTTTATTGACTTATGGATGACTATTTAGGAAGAGATCTATTTAAACTCCTTGATCATGGGAATTTATATGTAGTCATATTACAATTTAAGTTACGATCACTTATTTCTATATCATTAACTTTTAGAGCAAATGCTTATAACTAGCATTACATTTACACCCGGTCCTCTATAAGCAATTAAACAGCATTGCACGATAATCGGTGTTGTTGTAACACTTATTCAATTAAATGGGAAGAAATTATTCTCACCAGTCAAAACAAAATACACATATACATATATTTTTAATAACAATACCTCAAGATTAGATAAATTATTATTTTTTTGAATAGTTAGACCTCTAGCTAGCAAAGAGATATCATACAGTAACCTGCATCATGTAAGATACAAAAACTTCTAATTATGTTGTGATAAGTAGTATTTTCTTGATATAGTACGCCCCAGACGAGAAAGCGCTCCACCCATAAAGTTCCTTGTATATGAAAAAACATATCCTCAGTGATATGTGCAATTACGTCGAACTCCACGTTTGATTTACCTACAGTAAATACCATATACATTGTACATGGTACCGTGTAATAGATAGAGAAATAAGGAATTTCAAAGTGCTTTAACCTATTAAAAGTTATGAAAACGGCTCAGCAACAGAGCAACACAGGGTATATTTGATTCATTCTGACGTATCCACTCTATTCTATACGAAAGAAGTGCACATTGAGCACTCTTAGTGTACCTGTATTTCTGCCAAAAAAAATCAATAAAAAAACATTCAACACCTTCATTTCATTACACACCAATTTTTTTGTCAACTATTATTTGTGACTCGTCACCACGATACCCTGATAAAGATGCACAATCCAAGGTAAGGTAAGTGCTAATATCGTAATTATGACATAAAGTATAAGAGTGAAGTGTCCTCAGAAATGAAAAGGTTTACAACCTTCACATGTTGCAAAAGTGTGAATATTTATGTTTTCACCAAAAGTACTTTTCTGTCAATGTGTATGTTTCATAAGGAATGTGGCTTTATTAGTGTGTCGTGGTGACAGGTCACATTTGTGTATATCCGTGCTTTGAGTATATATATATATATATATATATATATATATATATATATATATAGTAGTGTGTGTGTGTGTGTGTGTGTGTGTGTGTGTGTGTGTGTGTGTGTGTGTGTGTGTGTGTGTGTCGCGCGTGTGTGTGTGTGTGTGTGTGTGCGTGTGAGTGTGTGTGTGTGTGTTATTTTTATTGTTATTATTATTAGTATTATTATTATTATTATCATCATCATTATTTATTTTATTATAAGTAGTAGTAATATTAGTATTATTATTAGCAGTAATAGTAGAAGTAGTAATAGTAATAGTAGTAGTAGTAGTAGTAGTAGTAATAAGAGTAGTAGTATCATTATTTGATCGGCAAATTAATAATACATCAAAACATATAACAATATAAGCATCAACAAATTATAATGAATAATATTAAAATTATTGACAACAGCCACATGAACGCCGGGGAAAGAAAAAGCTTAACTAAATAACTCTGACCGAGGGCCATCTTTCCCAATTCATGTAGATGGATTGATATAAGTAGGACATGCATGTTTTAAATAGCACACATGCAACGGAATAATACGTAAAGATGTCAACGTGCCAGGGGCGACTAATAATAATGATTATGATACTGATAATGATAACAATGTAATAAAATAAATCATTACGTTAAGTGATTTCATCATTATTGTGATGATTATTATTATTATTATTATTATTATTATTATTTATTAATTAATTTATTAGCAACATTAATATATTCTTCCTCTTTCTTCCTAATTATTTTCCTTTCTATCCACCTTTTCTCTTTCCCCACCTCGCCTCCTCCTCTCTCTCCTCCTTTTTCTTCTCTTCATCTTCTTCTTCTTCTTCCTCCTCTCCCCTCTTCTCTTCTCTTCTTCTTCTCTTCCTTCTTTTCTTCTTGCCTTTTATTTTCTTCTATTCATATTCTCTTATCCCCTCCACTTTATTTTTTATTCGTTCACTTCAATGCTTTGTTACAGATGGCAAATTAAACATCTTTAAATCATGTTTACAGTGTCTAGCAAGTTAAGGAGTAAAACGCCGTTAAGAAAACGAATTATTACTGAAAGCGAATCTAATATTTTAAAACGCTGTTTCAGAAAATATATCTCTGGTGTTCAATTACGATATTACTGTGTTCATTTTTTTCACATTTTATAGTTTTATCGTACATAATATTACTAAACCAGATAATGTTGAAGAGATAGGCTAACATTGTGGACTTCAATTAAAAAAACTGTCAAACTTTTTGTATGTGAGCTACACAGTAGTGTTCAAATGGACAAATAAACACCATATAATACAAAACTTTGGAAAGTTACACTGCCAATGGCAAGTTATGCTTGAATAAACAATACTCGGCGCGAGTAGAAAATAGCCTAGGTGTATGTAAGGGAGGAAATAGGCAGGTGAATCCGGCCAACTTACTATTTTCACTTTTTTAAAGCACTAAATAATCATTTTGAAATACAATTTTTTTTTTCAGGGCTTCCTTTTTAGACCTTATCAAAGACACTGGTACCATGGGGAATCATGTAGCTCAGATTTTTTCAACTGTGGTAAATGTTATCCAGTACCTTTAATATTAACGACAACATATCTTATACTTATAATACACTTAAAATGCAATTTGTGTCAATAACTTTGAAAATATTGATTTGTCTACGATCAATTAAATGCAATATAAGTGAAAATCTATATTACGTTGTCTATTTAAATAAACCGGAGATACTAAATGGGTTCGCAAACTCTTTTTGTGCAGAGCTTTTCATATCCACCGCACATGGCAGAATGCTTTGGAAGCATGATTTCATGAATCCATTACTGACTAAATACCCCATTATCTGAACAATACTTTCTGCACTTTTGATAGACAATCTTATTTGAAGAATGTACCTGTGGCAGCTATTAAATCCTTGGCTCCTAAGTCCTTAGTAGTCAACTGGCTTATGTTATTGATCAGCACATCAGGGAAGCGCTACCTAACCCTTTCTCTCTACACATTTTATCCTTCAACGCACAATACGCTTGTCGTCCATCGGAAAATAATATTGAAGACAACATTTTCATGTCCAGTAAAATATGCATTGTCATATTTTTGACGCAAGCGCATTTGGAAATTTACGTTCCCTGCGGTTAATTTACCAATGGTAAAAATCGTGCCAGGGAAAATGATCATGTTCCACACCGTAATGACTGCCCTGGGTTTTGGCAAAGGGTTTTTTTTTTTTGTACGAGTTGTAATGTATTAGAATTGCTTTTATTTGAATAACATTGTGTAACATTTCGTCAACTTGTATAATTTGTTGTCAGTTACAAAATTTACGTTAGATATCAATAATGCCAGCATTGATTTTCCTGTCGTTTCATTTGATCAAAAATATGTTAATAAAGTATATTTAAGATACATTCTACCTGTATAAAATTACATGATTTGGGAATATTTTATAGGCACGATGGTCTTATGATTAAAAAATACAATAGAGACAAATTGTTGAGTTGATACAGGAACACAACTTTGCGAATAAGTTTAACCCTTAAATAAGAGCGAACATGGGTCATGATATAGGTGATGGTGTACTCCAAGGAAACAAAGGAACACAAATGGGATATGAATAAGGCAATGAAAACACTTTTTCATTTAACAACTTAAATAGTCATCGAGATGACAACTCCAGTTAACAAAAAATTACAAATTTGATCATGTTGACACAAAATGTCTTTACATCCTATTTTGATTAACTTTTTTTTACAACTTAGAACTACATTTTTAGATGTATATTTAATTATGTTTCGTCGTCTCCTCCTTCTTCTTGTTCTTCTCCTTTTTCTTCTTCATCTTCTTCATCCTCTCTTTCTTCTTCTTCTTCTTCTTCTTCTCCTTTTTCTTCTTCTTCTCTTCTTCTTCTTCTTCTTCTTTTTCTTCTTCATCTTCTTCTTCTTTCCTTTTTGCTTTTTTCTATTTCATTTTATTATTGTTTTGAACTTATTTATTTTATTTCTATGTATGTATCACCTTGTATTATTGTTATCGTGCGATAGTTTATCTCTCACGTATCCTCTCCTTTCTACGGCACTTTTTCAAAATACAATGAGAGAGTCTTTGGAAAGAATGTTTAAAGCCGCAACCCTTTATCTTTCTTGGTCTCTGAAGAAAGTTCTTCAACATCTTCCATATACTGTAGAAAATTCAAATCAAACTTTGTCTTCAGCGCGCTAAAAATAATTATCTGACAGGTAGGCTTTCTGCTGGGTGTGACGTCATCATCCTCTCAGTGCCTGAGTTTTTAGTTACGGATAACTGTGCCCGACGACTGCAAGGGAGACTAAACAGCGGCTGCGCAGTTCAAGATATATTACACGGTTTAAATGCATTTAGAGGCCTTGCATTATTTTTGCGACGGTTTGAAGCATATAAAATCACGTGTTTCTAGAAAAATTCGATTCAGTCAACGCAAGACAGAGGAACTTTGAAACCAGCAGAGAGAGATACCCTTAATCCTTATCGTTGTGCGGCTGGTAGCAAATTACTTCGACGATGGCGTTATCATCAGCTGCACAGTTTCTGATGATGAATATCATGATTATATTTTGTGATCAAGCTAAAGGTAAGAAAAGTATATTAAGTATTTAAACATTTTCCTCTCTATTCGGAACATTCATACAGTGTATGATTTGCTACCAAATTCGATCTGATAATCTGCAATTCTTGCATTACATGTTATCATTTCAGGTAGATCAGCATGATTTCGATTACACCTAGCCCGGTGACATAATGATGTTTGATTTGATCTTGTTATTATGAATACATTTTGACGATGTTAATCAGATATACAAGTTTGTATGATCCACTACAAATCATGTTAAACAAATCGTGATTATATCTATAGTGCAGATTTTATTTAGTTTTTTTTTGGGGGGGGGGGCATTTTCTTTAAAAGAGTCACCTAATTATGATTAGTCATACACAAAATCGAATGAAAAATACAACACATATAGATTGAAATATACTCTTTCTTAGATAATTTCCATTTTCAAAGACTTTTTTCACCGCGTAAAACAATCTTTTTAATGGGATAAAAAAAAGGTCTGTAAGGATTTGTGTTTGATCTTTTATCACAAGATGATGCAAGATCACTAAACAAAACTAAAATTAGCCAAAATCCCTACCAGTGAACCACAAGCTAAATGCTTTAAGCATTCTTACCTCGCAACTGAAGTGTTGAACCCTTTTATGCTCTTGTCCAATGTATACCAGAAATAGTATTACACGAAGTGTTTGATTTTGACTGCCAAATTCGGATTCGTGTTTCATCTACATGTATTGAAAGATGAATACTTATCGATCAATCCTTACAATGTTAAAAAAAAAACTGAAACCATTACAGTTGGACGATTTTAAAACAATCTTTGCCATGTTTGGACCATATCAAACTCACAATCAGCGAGACTACTATTATTAAAGCCCATGCTTAGTTTTCAGGGTTTTTTTTTATTTGAAAGGTATATGGCTAAAGGTCATATCACACCAATAACAGATTCTTAATGTCTTTCGGGGTTTTTGTTTTGTTTTATTAATTAATGAAAAATCTAGGAGGCAGGACCCCCGAGATTTTCGACTACATTTCACACTAGAGGGTTAATAAGGTGTTAAAGGTTGGTGACATGATTGGGAAAACTTGAAAATGACTCAAGAACCAAATGAGTTGAAATATATACCAACCATACACTAGCAGGAGTGGATCTCCCACCTGGGAGGATTTGTCTGTAATTTGTTTACTTAAGGAGAATCAAGCATAAACATAGGAGTATCTTAATTTTATCCGGGGACGATAAAAATAAGCCCCATAGAGAGCCACACAGCAGGTTTCCGTGCTACGAGTGATAATGACATTGTTTATTTTAGAATGAGTCAACGTTTGACTACAAGATTTTCACAGCAGAATCATTGCATAGTTTATTTGATTATAGAGTAGTTTCAGCCCAAGTTGAGGACTACCCCCAATCATATCATTTACCTTTAAGGTTATATGAGTTAAGCCTCATCAGAGATATTTCATTAATTAATTTAAAAAAACGGAAGACATTCAAAATATGTTATTGGTGTGATATGACCTTTGAGTATAAAGCTTTAAGAAAAAAATCCCCAAAACTAAACTTGGCTTTAAATATAACTTGAGCAATAACGGAATTTCAAATGATTTGTTGTATGTACCTAAACAGGAAATATCTACAAGGTATGAATCCCAAATTTTGAACATTGTATTAATATTTACAAACTTTGCTGGATCAAGGCGTTACTGTGGTGATCATGCTGACTGGTCTATAAAAAAATGAGTCTGATGGTGCATTTGCGCTGACGCGATTGTTGATTGCATTCATTCGTTTTTTTGTATTTATCTAATTCATTTTGACGACACAATAGTTCTTTTTTTCATCAGATGTACGTGCCAAATGATGCCTACAACTACATAAACTTGAATCGGTCACACCTCTCAGAGATGGCCACTTTCAGTAATTGTGATTTCACTTTAACCATCTCTTGCGTTCTGTTATACGTACATTGCCCACAAGAATACCTTAGTGCATGTGTGTGTGGTGGGGGGGGGCGGGGGGGGGTAATGAGTAGGGGAGGTTGTTTGAATGTACTTACGGTGTACACAATGCATTACAAGGTAAATCAAAATATTAAAACTTGATTTAAAATATCATGCTTCTAAGTGTCTCCCTACATAGTAGTGCTCAGATAGGCATATGAACATCATAACATACATTAAACAAAATACATTAATTTTGGGGTTAATATTATACACATATAGACTGTTGTTCGACGCATTGTTGATATTATTGTTCCCGAGGGATCTCAAAACCAATGCTATGACCCGAAGCTTGCTGAGAGTCATAGCATGGGTTTGAGATCCCGAGGGAACAATAGTATCAACAGTGCCTCGAACTACAGCAGTTATTTGTTTTATATACTGAATACTAGTACTTAGATCAGTGCGTGTATCAAACTTACCGATTCCGTCATTGTGATTTGTCCATAGCTTACTGTACAGAGTTAGAGTCATATTACCGATTCCGTCATTGTGATTTGTCCATAGCTTACCGTACAGAGTTAGAGTCATAATGATGACTATTACCGTAACGTTAGCCAGAACACTACCACGCATAACGTCAACATCTGCACATCAGAAACTTGAATGAATTCGTCATGGAATTTACCCTGTTCACTAGTCACTTAGACGCTGGATTTCTGCTTAAGTTCATCTGCTACTATTTTGACGTAACGATAAATTTACTTTTGCAATGAAACGTTTTACCGCGACACGGCTTACGTAGGCTAGTATCCTGTATACATGTGCACACTACAAAGCAATGATCGCGCTTCGCAAAGCTAGCATAACATTAGCTAGCGCTGCGCGTTGCGAGCGGACAAAGGTCACTCGAGTATACCTATAACAACCCAATCGTTCATGCGATTGCGGGCAGTTGGGGACTATGGTTGCGGGCAGTTGAAGGACCATGAGGCAGTTAAAGGACTATTATCCGGATTGAGCGGGGGAATAGCCTATTTAATGCCTGTCGTTTAAACTAATCAGATACAAGGATTCTTAACTCTTTGCATGCTGACTTAATTCTGAGGGGATAATAATGATGATTGTTATTTTGATATTTTCTTTAAATCTTGCTTTCCTTGTTGCACCATTAATACTGGTAATTATTCTATAGATGTTACTTAAGCGTTATGGCCATTTGTTAGCTTTTCTAGTACACATGTAACAGAGAAAACTAATTATTACGATTGTTTAATTTAATTGTACGAATGTGGAAAATTGCAACATTAGCGTGCAAAGGGTTAATATGTGGTATATAATAATAAATGTAACCCGGCCACAAGACAGGAAAAAAGGCAAAATGGCTTGTAGGCCTCAATATGCTCAATATGACTGCCCTTTTCTGGATTCAACATAAAAATGTTCATATTGTAGGTTTGTCGAAATTTCTAATCTTCTTGACTAATTAAAGCATAGATAAAAAAAATATGAGTTAATGGAATGAGAGTTCACCATACAGGAAAAAGTAAAGGAGTGGGTAGGGTGTTACCCTTCTCACGAAAGACATATGCACGCACACAAACGTTACCAACAGTACACGTAGAAATGTGTCTCCATTTCACAAACAGACAAACATATAATAAAGTACTTCTGACAAATAAGTTCATTGTTAGATATGTTATTTCTATTTCATTTCTCCTTTACATCGACACTCTTATAAAAGGTGGCATAGTAGACAGGTAGAAAAGGGGAAAAGTGGTCTTTTCTTCATGTCTTTCAATTTCTTTTTCAGTTCAGACCATTGAATAACAAATGAAGAGCTTGCAACCAAAAGGCGCTAAATCCATTTGGACTGATTTCGAGAAAATCAATGATTTTAATTACACATACTTCTATCCATTTAATCATCAAGCTTAGTCTGTACTGCAAGTGAAAGAGCTATTACTATAGGTTATAAAAATGTATGTTAGAAAAATCCTGCATGCAGCATATGTTTTATTTTTTTTAATATCAATTTTTTGGGGGATTTACCGCCTTTTGGCAGAAATCCATTAAGAGGTCCCTTTTGAATTGGTCAATGGCATTTGTGTAAAATAATGTAAATTGCAAGAATGTGTAAGAGAAATGTTTACTGAACACAATTAAAGCTCAGTGACATGATTAGGAGAAATAAAAAATGCCTTTAGAAACAAACTGGTTGAAAGATAACTAAAATGTACACCAGCTGGAGTGGATCTCCTGGCTGGAAGAAAGTCTTGAGTTTGTTTACTTAAGGAGAATCAAGCATGAACAGGCCAGCAGTTTAATTTTATCGGGGCATGATACATTTAATTCTCCTAGCTGAAAGGATTTATCTTTATCTTTACTTAGCCAAATCAAGCATGAGCATACTAGCATTTTGTTTCTTTCGAGCCCCAATTGAAATAAATCCCATAGAAGGCTACACTACAAATTTGTCTGTTACAAGGCATTATTTTAAAATGAGTCAACTTTTGACTACAAAAATTTTCACAGTAGAATCCCTGCATAGTTTACTTGATTCTAAAATAGTTTTTACCTCAAGTTGAGGACTACCCCAATAATGTCATTTAACTTAAATTGCATTTTTAACATTGAAGCCATTCTCTACATACAACACCACCCCCCCCCCCCCCCACACACACACACACACACATCAGTGCAATGTCCTTTTCATAACATACCACTAGAACAAACATTACTCAAAAAGATTTGGTTAAAGTATAACTGCACACATAAACATCATACAGTACACTTTTTATCATGATGAAGGCTTGGACACATCAGCATACCACATTACACAAGACAATCGTACAAGACATGTCATACACTGCAAACACATTCAACAGTTTCAACCTGTCGAGTAGTGACACATAAATTGCAATATTTCAGCGATTCGATCAACACGTAACGCAGGAAAACATAAACAGGATGCGCACTGATTCTGGCTTTCTGCATCTGAAATGCTAATTGTGTCCTTCTTTCTGATTGGTCAAAACGCCAATGGCTGGCAGACTAGGGCCAATCAGAGTAAACAATAGAAAGAGCAAATAGGCGCCTTTTGGCTGAAATCTGAAATGGAAATAGCACCTTTTGGTTGAAAGATAAATTTCATATCACTATTTTTTTATATTTTCTGAAATGATTTTAAGAAAACAATAGGCTATTTGGATACACATGACACAGGTCTATCCTGGCTGCAAGCTCTTCAAAAACAAGCATAAAAATAATCACAACATAAAAAGTACGCAAAAGTTTGATTAAAGAAAATAAGGAGACTACAAAAAGTTTGAAAAAAAAAACCCTGTGGGCCGTAGTCCCCAGCTATGCATATTAACACAATTACACAGTGTACTGGTACTAAAAACTACCTCAAATACAAAATGCATAAATTATCTCACACACAACAATCACACCACAAGCCCTACATTAACACACAAACACAACGGGGGGGGGGGGTATAACATTACTGGAAATATTAAATGAAAAGTTAATCTGAGTGTGACTTAATTAACAATGTTTTCAATTTAGCTTTGAATGACGTAATAGTACTACATGTTCTTAAATCTTTTGGAATATCATTCCAGACCCGTGGACCTCTGTGGCGTACAGAAATAAGTAATGACTGGGTTTGAACCTTGGGATAATGAAATTTATCATTTGAGCGAGTGTTATGTGCATGAATAGATCTGTTGGCAGTAAACATTTTAGAGATATTAATGTGAACAATTTTTTTGAAATTAATGTACATATATGCACTCAAAAAAAGTCAGCTTGCATTTGCATTTGCACTTTTCTAATACCCTATGAAACATGATCGTTCAGTGAATAATTGTCTTGCCAGTCATCACCGGCTATTTCCCTAATAAGCCTGTAGATTGGCAGCTCTTTTCATTACAATTTAATCACACTGCATGCTTTTAACCTACCCATTAGCCTAATGAAGCGAGTATATTAGTTGGAAAAAGTGAATTAACTTTTCATCACTGCAACATTCTATAGTCCCATTTAGGCTCATTTTTACTAATAGATGTTTTCTTACAATATAGTATCGATTCCAAACCCTTCGACCTTTTTCAAATCAAATTGCGTGTTTTCCAAAATAGTAACCTCTTATTAGGATAAATTCATCAAAAGCAAAGTTGATATTGAAATTTTTTAAATATGGTACTAAATCAAAATAACCTCGTTTGTTTGCACTTTACAAAGGAATGAATGGAACCATGCATGCACTTCATCATCAAGTTAACACATACGAGACTGACATAATTTCCATTTGAATTAATATCTGTGTTGTATTCAATCATGTAAAAAATTAAAATTCAATTCTAATATTCTATTTTCTTTCAAAATTTTAAATTACATGACCATATGTCTTTCCCATTAAATTCTTCTTTGGCTCTCAAAAGAGATTCCCATTTGTTTTCAATTTGTGGTTTAACAATAGAATTATTTTAATCATTGTGCAAAAGAAGCTAGATTTTTTTTTCATATTTGTATTCATTAAAACAATTCTCCTGGCATTGATACGTGAAGTACGTTGAATTTTTTCAACTTGTTCTAAGATGTTTGTTTTTATGTTTTGGTAATAGCATAAGTATACGATGTAATATTTTTTCAAAAAAAAATCGTGTTTCGTCTGAAATAGATTTTGAATTTCTAGGAGGGACATTAATTTTATGTTCTTAAAAATTATGTCTCATTTTTGTTATGCCAGCACTAAACCAATGTCTGACAAACAGAACATTCCCCGTATATTTTTTATGCTTGAATTAAACCATAGCTCTTTGTCGGTTAGATTCGAGTTTCGTAAATTTGTTGTTCCGTTGTTCTGAAGAATTTTCTAATAAGTTCAAACCAACATTCAGGTATTATTTTCCTTTTTGCTGAAAATACATTTGATATCTTCCTTCTTACATTTACTATTTAACAAAATTTTGAACATTTCCCAGTTTATTTAAAAAATCCCGCTTATATGTTTTTTTTTCATTTTGTTCTCCTTAATGTAAAATCCATTTTAAAAGAAATCTCAGTAGCCCATGAGGCTTTTTAAATTAAACATACTCATACTTCAACGCAACCACCTTTCTTTTTTTAACAATCTATTCTTCCATTCCACAGAAAAAAATATAATAGTTTATTTGCTTCATATATTTTGTGGAATTACGATCATTTGAGCATTATATATTACCTGCGAAACAAGAAGTGTTTTATAATCATTTTTGCCGCATAATATCAAACGTCTCGCTTTCCATGAGCTTGGTGAGCTCAAGAGGGATATAACCAGAGACTTTCTACAGCCATCCAAAATACAAAAGGGGTTACCGTCCACGTGATCTTTGGACCCTTTTTTCTTTCTTGTAAGGGCAAGATCCTCAAGCTGCTCTTTTCTCGAAACGTGTCCCAGAAAACGGATCGGTCCAGTAAGCCTTGATAAACCATCTGCAAGTGTCAACTCGGCCTAGTATTTGTACATTAGGAATTATATCTCAGCAACTGAAAGTGATCCTGCCTATTATCCCAAATGATTTATTTCAAAGAATGAGTTGTAGCCGTTTTAAGGTCAACCCTGTGATGCTTCGTTCGCCAATTTGCACAAATCAATATATGCACTGAAGATTATTAGTAGGGATTTATTGATACAATACAATACAATAAAATTATTTTTTTTTAGCGCTATACACATATTTGTTTCATAGCGCTTAAACAAATCATAAAAGGTCAATACAATACTACATACCAATCAGGAATTACAATAAAACGATAACGTTAAGTATACGAAACTATTAACATCATTATTGTTTATTAAACAGGTGTGTATTTATTTTTTTGGAAAAAGTATCGATTGAAGGAGTTGAACGGATGTGAAGGGTAGATCATGCCACAGTCTAGGAGAAAGTGTGATGAAAGCATTGTTACCGGACCTTCAGCTGGATCTTGGAATTTTGAGAAGAGACTTGTCAGAAAAAGAATGGAGGCCTTGTCTTGGGTTGCGATGTGTTGGCAGGGATGACAAATTTGACGGAGAGTTGAATCTGGACGAATTTGGCAAACGAAGCATCACAATTGTTAAAAAATATGGTGTATAAATATTTAATCCATTTATAGTAATAACAACATAATACGTACAATATGTGACACCTAGATCAGTCAGCAATTCTCTGTCAAATTGAGTTACCTCTGGTGTTATGGATTTGTTTTAAGGTTCTGGGGAATGCTACACAAGGAAAAATGGATCCGACTACAGAGGCCTCATATCTACAACCAGAAGTGGCTTCACCTGCCAGAACTGGACCTCACAGATCCCTCACAATCACACCCGCACACCCGACAACTATCCTTTCGCTGGGCTGGGTGATCATAACCACTGTCGTAATCCCGATGGAGAGGAACGTGTGTGGTGCTATACTGTATCTTCTGACACACGATGGGAGTATTGCAACATCAGCCAACCCAGTAGCAAATGCTATCCGGAACCATCCTCGAAAGAAGGTATGGGAGCTATAGTCCTATAGACCGACGGTCTGACAGACTAATTCATCATGCACGTGGCAGAATGTCGTTAGTAAGTGCTTTCAGCAGAACGTGTGGGTGGCAGGATGAAGCAAGTGCACCAAGCAGAATGTCCTTAAGAGCAAATTGCCTCTAACTTGACAAAATATTCCATATTTCTGCCCAACATACTTATAGAAGGACCTTTTCGATTCAATTCAATTCAATTCGGCTTATTGCTTCATATAAAATAAATAATATAAGATATAATACACACAACCCTAATAGTAAAAATACACTTGACGATAGCCTAGGAACTGAGTTCCAGAACTAAAACTGTCAAGTTTACATTTAAATTGAAAGATAACAATACTTTGATTTCATGTGAAATACGCCAATGGTCGTCACGTTACGAGCAATTTGCTGTTAAAGTGACAGGCTAACATTGTGGAGCTTCAATTTAAAAAATTGTCAAATTTTGATATCTGAACTACATAGTAGTGTTCATATGGACAAATAAACACCCTAGAATAAAAAAAAAGTTTGGAAAGTTACACTGCCAATGGCAAGTTATGCATGAATAAACAATTAAAACTCTGGGCGAGTTTAAATAGCGTAGGTGTACACACAGTAAGTCTATGGGAGAAAATGGGCAGGTGAATCCGATCAACTTACGATTTTTACTTTTTTAAAGCACTAAATAATCATTTTGAAATACAAATTTTTTCAGGGCGTCATTTTTAGACCCAAAGGCCCTGTCACACTATAGCGTTTAAAGCCAACGTGTGCCCAACGTACATGTTTTTCGTCGCAAAATTTGGCAAAGTCCAAACACGCTCAAGTACGTTCAAATTCCGGGCTTAAAACGGCGTATAAAGACGAATGGGCAACGAATGAGGAACTAATGGTGATCGTATATCTAGCGTCCCACGTGTCGAATTACAGCGCGTGTGCAGCGTCTATCAATCGGATGCCGAGCGTACACAACGATTGACCAGCGAATGTCC
This sequence comes from Eucidaris tribuloides, assembly GCA_001188425.1. Classification (NCBI taxonomy): domain Eukaryota; kingdom Metazoa; phylum Echinodermata; class Echinoidea; order Cidaroida; family Cidaridae; genus Eucidaris; species Eucidaris tribuloides. Next base: position 5,359 of record JZLH01S0239332.1, on the reverse strand, counting down.
GACGTACGAGTAGCCACTGTCTAACGCTTGCATGGCGACATGTCTTGACTGGTCAAAAAACGTCCACTTCGGTTCAATTTATTTGTTTCTTCGATCATATAAAACAATAAATGAAAACAAAATATGATATAACAGTGAAAGCAAAAATATCAATGAAAAATATAGGGAGACCACAGAAAAGATGTTTATTGGAACAATGTAAATAAATTGTACCAGAAAAGTATATATATATTTATAATTAAAGTATGGGATTGATGTTCAATGTGTTAAAAAGAAAAAAATCATGGGTGAGAGAGAGAACTCGGTATGGAAAAGTTACATATTCTTAGTACTTTCTTTTAAATCTTTTGAAATGGTTCAGATTTGGTTGTTTATATATTCGTATTCGTATTGATGAATAACCAATAACCAACAGTTATTGAAACGGACGTTCTATAACATTCTTCAGTCACATATCAGCGTTTAGCGGCCAACGTGTGGCTAACGTGTTTCGAAAATGTGGCTGCACGTTCATGTACGTTGTCAGTGTTAGTGTCACGCTTGATATGCGTTGTATTCGTTAGCTGTTCTTTCAGTGGTCGTCGTAATTCGTTGGAGAACGCTGATATATTTTGAACATGTTCAAAATTTTGAGAGCGTGCGGCAACGTTCTTATCAGCACCTCTATTTATTCGTCGAGTATTCGCTATTTGAACGATCGCACGTTGGGTGTTCGTTCGTAATCGCTAACTGTCCGTCCAAAAAAAACGTGCACCCTCATCTGAAGATATGTCATAACGAATGTTCAACGCATATATAGCGTCCAGTTTAACGACAAGTTAACGAATGTACAGCGAAAATTCAACTTTTATCCAAAGTTCTCTAGACGTCCTTTCCGACGATATTGACGCGAATAGTCTACCGTTACAGTACAGTGTGTGCACAGAGCACGGAGCGTGTAAGGAGCGTTTTCTTCTGACGTCACAGCGCCGCGTGATACCAGTGGATCCTGTATCATTTCTGTTTGTTTCTTACAAAATGGAAAAAGCACAGAGACTCGCGACTGCAGTATATTTTGTAATTCACTTCAGTATAAATGTGACATGAACCATCTTTATCATCGGTCGTCCGTAGACGGAGTAGAAGACGCACTTAAAGCAACATGATTTGCCGCAGAGTACTCTATCTAGCATCAATTTAGGAATTTTAGTATTAGTTCGCAGACCGATAATCTTGTGAAAATGGTGTCTAGAAAAAGTCGGTGATGTTCCTACGTCTTTGTAGTAATTGTGAGACATACACGTATAATTTCTATGTACAGAGTCAAATACTTTTAATTAGTCAATAAATACTGTTGCAAATGATAAATTTCTTTCTTTATTCCTTCAAAGACTCGACAAACAGGTAGAATTTGGGCAATTGTAGATCTATTTCCCTGAGACCACTTCGATTCCAACGGAGCGCATTGGGTCAATATGAGGTTGTAGTCTGTTTAGAATCATGCGATTGTAGATCTTGGCCCAATATACAGCAAGGCTGATTCCTCTGTAGTTACTGGATCAAACAGATCAACTTTTTTCAGTATGGGAATAATATCACTTTTTTGTCCATTGCTTGATTTCCATATTCTAGTGCTATTATCCAAGCCCACAGCTCTGCCAGGTTTGGCTTGTTCTGAGAGCTTGCATCTAATTCTTCCAATGTAAATGCTTCATCTTCGTCTTATTCTGGGTTGATAGTGATTTCTTAATAGAGGCGGCTGGCCCTTTACCTGGTTCTAAAAGTGTTGTTAGCCAGGCGGCAGTTTCTCTCTTCCGGTGATCGCGAAGTGGAACTATTCTAGTTTCTTTTCGTCCAGTGATTCATTGATGATCTCCCAAGCTTCTGAATGCTTGTATCAGTAGTGGTGTGTTTGACCCAAGATATATTTTCTCCTCAAGCATTAGTTTTTCCTCAGAAACGTAAACCTTCTTCAGCTCTTCAAGACAAGTGTAGGATTGCTGAATTTGTTAAGTTACTCGTTGTAGGTTCAGTCTTTTGCAGCTTGCACTACTGGGATGGTAGGCGTGGCTGGCAGAGTCCGACGGGGCTTTCTTGATAGGATATCTTTCCGCTTGTTCTGATTGCAGGTTTCAGAGATTTTGGTTACACTTTCCTGTTCTGGAAGCTCCTCAAATTCATATTGTAATGGTTAAACGGTTTGCCACTTTGACGCGTACACTCTTCAGACAAGTGGTAGGATTGCTGAATTTGTTAGTAGCTCGTTGAGGTTCAGTCTTTTGCAGCTTGCACTACCTGGGAATGGTATGGCGTTGGCTGCAGAGTCCGACGGGGTTTCTGATAGGATATCTTTCGCTGTTCTGATGCAGGTTTCAGAGAGTTGGTTACATTCATCCTGTTCCTAAGAAAGCTCCTCAAATTCATATTGTATGGTTAAAACGGTTTGCCACTTTGACGCGTACACTGCTCTCTGAGTAACGATTATTGCAAAGTTTGTGAAGTTGGGGCAAGTGTTTTACTTTTGGCGTCTCTGACGAAGTACGCAAGCTGAGTTTGTACTCTGGCGAGACACCTTTTCTGTGGTCTCATCAACAGTTTAGAAAGTATTGCATGATTCAGAGCGTTGTGGACTGAAGTTACGACCCACTTCTTTCTGATTAATGATGAAAATCAATCTGAGGCCTTGGTGGAATCAGAGTACTGGAGGTCCACAATCTTACGTGAAGGTTTCCCTGAAACAGGTGTTGACCAAACATGAACCAAGCTTGCCAATCACCGCAATACCTTCAAGGACAGGGCGGCGACATAGGGGAGGCAGAGAGAGCGCCGCCTAAAATTGTCAAGACGTCGGAAAATCATAGGGGTTTGTTAATGAAAATTTTAGGCCTTTTGACATTTTCGCTCCTTATTGTTTTCGCCTCCTTTGATTTTACTCCTGGAGCCGCACGGGCCCCCTGATTAAAAATAGTAGGAAGAAATGGAGAAGGGAACATCGTGGCATGTTGATATGGACGCAGATTATGGTCTGTATGGCCAGCTTGACTTCATAGAGCTGCCGTCGTGAGGACTCAGATAAGGTTTGTTCAAGAGCAACGCTTTAAAATGTCAATTGTATGGCATTAAATTTGTATTTATGATGAAATCGGTGTATTAATTTCGCGCTTTCCTACTGTCCGAGCCAGACTCCAGCAGTAGAGAGCTATTTACGTCATACCCAACGCGATGGTAATTGACGCAAGTCAAGTGCCTGATATCAGCTTGTCGATTTTGGTGATTATGCAACCAGAAAGGTGTTAGATTTTGCTGGATCCTCATCCATGACACAATCTGCTGATTAATTTTATATTTTCCTTCAGTATTATTCCCTCATGTGCAAGTCCACCTTTGTTGGGCTATTCTAGTTCAAAATGGAAAATTATGCATAATTTTATATTCCTACACACAAGGTGAAAACGTGATATTTGTATTTAAATAATATATAATTCGGAAATTCAGACGCTTTTAAAACATGTTGAGATGCAAAAACTTGATTCATTATTTTGCAATCAAGGCGAAGTATCTTCGCAGCTTAAAAACTAATCCTCACAACGGCACAATAGGTCCAATTCGTTGTGTATTCGTTATCCTTTCGCTTCACTGACCTAATGTGAAGGTTGTGTGCGTTGAGCATACGTTATAGCAACCGCAATCAGATGAGTGTGCGTGTTATGGACGAACGGTGGATGACGATAAGAACGAATACCAAACGTGCGGAGACGTTCAAACAGCGAATACTCAAACGTTTAATGGCGTACCGGTCAGCACATTGCTGCACGGTCAAAAATTTACAATGTTCGCAAAATAAAAAATGGGCAGCCATCGGGCTATCAGGCGAATCCCAGACGACCGCTCGGACAAGCAGCTAACGAATAAAACGCAATGTCAAGCCGTGTTAGCGCAACTGACATTACAACGTGCACGGATCAACGTTCACGACGAATTTTCGAAACACGTTGGGGCACGTTGGGCTTCAAACGCTATAGTGTGACAGGGCCTTTAATCAAAGACAATGGTAACATGGGAATCAATGTAAGCTCAGATTTTTTTTTAACTGTGTAAATTGTTAGCCAATACCGTTTAAGGACATTTTCCTGCTTGGAGCACTTGCTAACGACATTCCTGGCGCACGCGGACATGCTGTTAAGAGCACTTGCTAACGACATTCTGCCACGCTGCGGACAATCTTTAAGAAAAGCACCTTGCTAACGACCCAAAAAATTTCTGCACGTGGACAATCTGTTAAAGAACACTTGCTAACGATCATTCTGACCAACGCGTACGTTCTGCTTAGAGCACTTGCTTAGCGACATCTGCCAAGGTGCGGCAATCTGTTAAGAACACTTGGCTAACGACATTCTGACACGCGCACGACGAATTATCGAAAAGGGTCTGTAGGCCGATTTTCAACAAAAGCTCTGATAGACCGAATTATTGAATGTGTTCGACAGACACTCAGTCCTAACGTGGTTTCACCGTAGGAATGTGGCTCTACGTGTATTTTACAATTCGTCGGCGTTCATGCCGAACCGTCGTATCGCTTTACGAACAGTTTGATTGACCGCGCCTCGAGCAAAACGCGTTCAAACCGAATTGTCCGCATCCAATCAATCATAATACACGTAACATACGACAATTCGGTTTGAACGCGTTTGAAACAGCGGTCATGAACTGTCGTAGAGCGATGCGACGGTTGCGGATGAAGCGCCGACGAATTTTATGATTATGCCCTACTCCAAATCATCATCCGTTAGTTGAAACATTTCCTACAGATGTCGATCCATCAATATATTATTGAAACGTGTCCGCAAGCTCCACCGTTGTAGCTGTAATAGATCAGTTCCTATTCTCAGATCTTTCAGAGAGGCAATACATTTGGGTACTCCCAGAGCCTATTTGTGTTGATTTTACGCAACATTCAGCTGGTGTCACTCGGACAGATCTGCTGGCTTATATACAGTATGATTAGGATCTTTTAGTCAAGATATGCCGTCAGAGGTCAGGTTTTTAGCCTGACGTATGACGAAGTCGGTAAAAATAACAATAATTTATAATTTAAAATCAAAATCGTTAACGCGTCAGAAAGAGTCGCTGACATATACAGTCGTATTATCGTTCAATCTTACTTCTGTGCGTCTTAGGTTTAGACGGGATTGGCAAAACTCGTGTACGCACTTTGAACGTAGTTTATTTTTGAAAAAAGTTAACGCGCGACAATTGTGAGTCCTGGCATATCTTTTATACTACTTGTAATATATAGTTCATGTAGATGTGACAGAATGTATTAATGGTAGTGTTTTCGTAGTATTCCACTCATTATCAGTTCAATCATTTCCAATCCAAG